>JAHWGI010000435.1:0-170040 GCA_029379305.1 Frankliniella fusca
GCCAGGAGGCTGATTCCGAAGATCGCTCTCGAATCTCCGCCCTTTGTCGCACCTATGGTGGTGCCCCATGTTGGGGGTGGCGGTGCCCCGTGAGTGCGACAAGGACGGAGGTACGAGAGCGAACCTTGGAATCAGCCTGCAGGCCGTGCTGTACTGCTGCGGCTCGCCATCAATTCGTCAATCCAAGCCGCAGACTAATCCTGGCCGATAAAGGGTCGGTTTGGACTGGAGGAGCAGGGTCCCGGGGGAGCAGGAGGCGGGGGGGATCCTAGTCTCACATACGGCTGGCCATCGCACCAGGACCAGGGACGGCGATGGGCTGGCCGGGGCGCGGCGCGGCCTTGCGCTGCGCAGCACGGCTGCAGCCGAGTGGAGCGGAGGTCCTGAAAGAAACTCTCCCAAATGAGGCGAACAAATAGAACGCCGTCAGTTTGCTGCTCTTCGCGTCCTTGTTTTTTTATTCCAGACGAAAAACAAGAGAGGTTGTTTTCCCTGGCGCTGCGTCGACGGCGGCGTCATCATAACGCGCAACGGGGCGGGTGGGCGCTTGCCCCTCACGCCCGCCAAACCCCCGCGCGCTCGCACAGGCCGTGCCTTCGTCATAATTGCAATTTGGCTGTTGGCTTTGAATCAGCTCCAAATTGAATAACGGCTGCGGTGCGAATAGCCCCAGCCGCCGGGCCTGTCCTGTCCCGTCCCGACCCGCGGCCGCTGCGAGGATGAAAAAGTTGTCGCGCAGATAACGCGTCACTGATTTGGGGCGGCAGGGAGACGGGGAGGAGGAGGGTCATGAGCGGTGCGGGCCCGCGGCAGGGGCAGGGCGAGGGGGAGGAAGGGGGCGCCCATCTGCGTGTGTCCTGATGATGTGATTCATTCGGCGTAGCCTGTCCGCCTGCAAAGTGCTTCGCGGCGTACCCCCGGGGAGGGGGGGGGGAGAGGGGAAGGGAGGGGGAAGACGGGGAGGAGAAAGGAGGAGAGTAGGAGAGGAGGGGAGAGGAGAGAGGAAAGGAGAGAGGAGTGAGGAGGAGAGGGGAGAGGAAGGGGGAGAGGACGGGAGAACAGGAGAGTGAAGAGGCCTCCAGCATCCAGACGCCTACAGGAGCTACACAGTAACTCCTCCCTGCAGTTCCAGGGAGCGCAGCTCCTCCTTCTCCTGCTCATCGTCTTCGACGTCGTCCTCGCCTCGTCCTCCTTCTCCCCGTTCCTCCTCTTTCACCTTCTACTTCTCCTTCTCCTCTCCTCACTCCCTCCCTCTTGCGCTCTCATCCTTTTTACGGCAGGTGGGGAGATCCTTTGAAATATGCATGGCCTCGATAAGTTTCGGTACCCTTTTCGGCGGCAGTGGTGGCGGCGGTATCCTCTGCGGTGGGGCTGTGCTGGCGCTGCGGCCCTGGGGATCTGCCTGACCTGTAGATACAGGTAGCTGTTAGTGGTGGCTGTTGGCGGCCTGCGGCTGGAAGCTGCACGCTGCAGGGCTCTGGTACGGCGCATGAGTGTTTCAGTACCTCAAGAGACCTCGCCGCGCCGATCCTTGTCTTGGGCGGTCACATTCCATCAGTTTTATACGTAGCGCCATCATGGCCGCTATAAAGACGGGCGGAGCGTAGGAGTATCGAGTTTGCCAGAATCAAGATTTCTGTACGTCCTAAAAGGTGGCGGAGTAAAGTTGATGGCTGAAGGGGAGGCAGCATAATGTGGTTCTCCGACATCTACAAAAGAGCAAGAATTTTGTTGAAGGTGACGTGACAAGAGTTGTTTCAGTCTTCCCTATAACTGTCATTACAACCAGAATTCGAAACGAAACATTTTTGAGGTGCGTGGGCCATTGTGACTCGTCGTTTCTCTCAAGTCAAGTCTCGTAAAGGGTTCGTGCAGCCGGCCTGCACACACCAGCACCAGCACCCCTACGCCGCGCTAGGAGTCAGGCTGCCCGCCGGGGCATTACAACCCCCTGCCCTGGTCCTGAGCAGTCAATCCACTTAGACGCATCGAAATGGGCCATAGCGAGTCAGGGTGGGACTGGCGGGGCGGGGTGGGGCGGGGCGAGGCGGGGTTCGAGCAAAGTGTGGCCCAATGGGTCATATCGGCCTCAGCCCTGCACAGACCCTGGCCAAGCCATTCATTAGACCTCTCCCATAAGTCGTCCCCGGCCGCCCCGGCCTCGGTGTCCCACAGCCCCCGGGGCAGGGCGGGGCGGCGCGGCGGGGAGCTGGCAGAGGACGATGCAATACCGGCGCGCTCTCTCACATAAGAAAACCACGCCGATCCACCTGACATTGACAGGGGTGGGAAGGGCTGGCGAGGTAGTTAGTGGCCCTCACCTTTCAATAGAAAGGCCAAACAACTTTTAAAAAGTGACGTTCTTTGTGTGCGAAACTTTCTGGATAAGCCGAACCGGGCTCTAAAACTTTAGTGTTCCTTGCCATTAAGCAGCGCGCCCATTACAGCCGTGCTGCCGGCCAACGCTGCTCGCGCGATGCGCCATTTATACAAACAGTTTGTCAATTTCCAACGACACTGGTGCGGTACTGCGCAGGCTGCGCGAAGCTGGTCGCCTGCTCGCCCCTCCCCACCCCACCCCACCCCACCCCGCCCCACCCCACCCCACCCCACCCCACCCCACCCCACCCCACCCCGCCCCACCCCACCCCACCCCACCCCGCCTCACACCGGCCCGTACCACCGGCGGCCCTCGGCGCAATCTAGCTACCCCATATACCTGCAAAATTTATGCGGACGTCCAGTCTCTCTGCAGCTCGGTGAGCGCGAGGGTGAGTAGCAGCGGGTAAGAAGAAGTACCAATTCACATGTCCCTCTCTTATTTCTGCTTTTGCGTTTCGCTCTCTCATGTTGCTCCTGCACATCTCCACTTCCCTCCCGCCCGCCCCTCCCTATATGCCTGGTATACGTCGGTATCTCTCCGGTTTATGAATGTTGAACGAGAAAGTGACATCCATTTTATACGCAGCCATGCATAATGAATCGGCAGTCTGTGCCTGCGCCGGCCTGGTCCCGCCGCGACGGGTACCGGCGCATACCCTTACTGCGTGTCACGCAGTGGTCCAGAGCGGCTGCATTTTTTTCCTCTTTTAAACTGTGTCGCCACAAACTAAACGGCAATGTGTGCTTTTTAACACGTGGATTTAGGCAGAGACTGAACTACGTTTCGAAATGTATAGTCTCACCGATTTTAACTTCAAGTTTTAAGGGAATGGACAAAGTTACCCCGTTGGACCAAAGTAGCCCGGTTTACGGTACTGTGATGTACGATTGAAACAAAAAAGACATTGGCACCTAGTGTGGTGTGGCTTCGGCCATCTTTCGCTCTCGCCCCAGAGGATGCCCTCCCCGCCAAGGCCGCCCTGTTCTCCCCTCTCCTCCGACTCGTCTTGCTCCCCCTCCAGCCCCCGCTCCTCCCACTTCATCCTAATCCTCAACCCCATCCCAGGCCTCAACTTTATTTCGCATTATTCTTGCCGCTGTTTTGCACTCTCGCGGCAACTTTACACTACTGCGCTAAACTTTGCCGGCGCACCCGGGTAGCCAGCCATCCCTTCCCCATAAGTGCAGTGTGTGTGTGTGTGTGTGTGAGAGAGAGAGAGAGAGAGAGAGAGAGAGAGAGAGAGAGAGAGAGAGAGAGAGAGAGAGAGAGAGAGAGAGAGAGAGAGAGAGAGGTGGGTGGGGGTATTTGTGTACATGTGCGCCAGTCTGGATGCGTGGGGTGGGAGAGATGGGGAGAATAGTAGAGAGGACCAGGAGGGAGGGACGAGGAATGTTTGCTGCGTATGTGAAGAGTGTGTTCGTGCGTATGTATGTGTGCAAGTGTGCGTGAGAGTGTTTAAGTGCGCGCGTCTGTACGTCTAGGGGTTACGTCGTGCGTAGAAGAACAGACTGTTTGCAAAATGCTCCTGAATAACGCACGGTGTGTTACAGTCGTGGCAAATATTTTTGCGAAACTGGGAATATTAATTTTATTTTTACGCCAAGTGTTCAAGCTGGTGGATGATGGCTGGGACGTTAAACATCAAAGCAGTGAGTGGAATTTTGTAACTTTTAAAGTTAAAGCAAAGAAAACCAAGGTACCTTGAGGATTAAATTTCACACCGCACACCGCTGGACACAGTCCAATCGGGAAACCGGCCTCTCCGCATTTAAACAAACATTTTCCTTGTCATACACTGCTGTCCGGGGACCCAAGCGACCTCTCTTTGCCCCTCTTACACCTCTTGTCTGGGCGAAGCTTGAGTCTCGCCGACACCAGCCAAAGGGACGAGCCGAAGGGCCTCGGTGCGGTGGCGTGGCGGGGCGTGGCGGGGCGGGGCGGGGCGGCGAGGACGGTCGTAAAGCAAACACGGGACGCGCGGCGCTGCACGGCTCGGCGCGGCGAGCTCGGCGGCCAACACAAGACACCTCCATTTCTCCAAGCAAAGAATGCTGATGCCCCTCTGCAGCAACCCCTGCTCTGCAGACTTTGTCGCTCCCTTCACCTCCCCTCTGCTCTCTTGCATGTTTATATCTTCTCTTTCTCTTTCTCTTCTCTTCTCTTCTCTTCTCTTCTCTTCTCTTCTCTTCTCTTCTCTTCTCTTCTCTTCTCTTCTCTTCTCTTCTCTTCGTTTCTCTTCTCTCCTCTTCTCTTCTCCTCTCTCTTCTTTTCCTCTCTTCTCTTCTCTCTTCTTCTCTCCTCTTCTCTCCTCCACCTCGTCTGATGGTACCGCGACTCGGCTCACCGGGAGCAGCGATGCCAAACATCGAGAGGCCCCCCCTGCTTGTTCGCGCGGACGTGCACGCCCGACGCCCGACGGCTCAGCTCGGCTGCGGCCTGGCGCCTGGCCCGGGCCCGGGCCCGGCCGCCAGGCCGAGCGCAATAGGAGGGGAGAGATGCGCCCCTTATATTCCAAAGCAATCCTAGAGCTCCTTCTACCTCATTTCCACACTGGAGCCATCGCGAACCCTTCTCTCCCTCGGACCCGAGTAGCGCCAGCACACTCACACCTTCACATTCAAAGCCTCCCTCTCGCACTCATACATACACGCTCTCTCCCTCCCCCCCCCTCTCTCTCTCTCTCCCTCTCTCTCTCTCTCTCTCTCTCCCTTCTCGGGGCAGGAAATACTCGTGGGAACGCCACCGTCCACACTCGCTACCCCCCCCCCCCACCCCCTCCCCTCCTCAACCTGCCATCTTTTCGGCCCCTCATGACAAATGGTGCCTCATGCATATCCCGACCGACCGAGGTGTGGAGGCGTGAAGGGAGGGGGGGGAGTGAAGGGGTACCCGCCCCCGCTAGGCCACACCACCGCGCTGACATGTTGCACGTCGTTCCGTCGGGGAATTGAGACGCCACGCCACGCCACGCTAGGCAACACCCAAGGAAATACGCTCCGAAGGGGGCGTGATTCTGAGCTTGGCGCCGACGCAACATCGTAAGCCTGCTCCCGCGTGGGCAACCCTCTCCTCTCCTCTCCGGCCGTCCCCCAGGATTGCCTTTAACGAGGTGCGGGGAGGTTAGCTCGGCCCGAGCCTGCCCGCCGCGTTATCAGCCATTTCTCATACCGCGCATAGAACAAAAACAAAAGTATGCGCATTCCCTGCATCCCCCGCCCCGCCCGGCTGTAGGGGAGCAGAACAGCATCTGGTCGTTGTAAAGACGTTTGGACGGCGGCGGCGGAGCTGCTGCTGGGGGTGGGGGGTTGGGGAGACAGCGGAGGGGCACAACTTTCGTTGTAGATCACGGCTTTAAAAGAGCAAAGTTTAGAGGTACATATACTTTGCACTCTCCCACCTCGCCTCACGGTCCCCACCCTCTACCCTCCTCACCTCACCAGACTCTTGCTACAGTATCTCCCCGGCCCGCCGTTGTTCTCCTGTTATGCCGCTCTCCTCACACGCCCCCCCTCCCTTTCTCCATCCGAACTCACCCCTCATCCCCATCTCCCATATTTCTCCAACTACATATCCGAGGGGTGAACCTCATGAATTCAAGGTGTACATGGATCATCGGATATCATCCAAATTAAACTTTCTAATATATTCCGGAACAAATTGATTTTGTTTTAATGTGGGTTGTATACCAAAATAATTCCGATACAATAGAACAGCATGGGGAATCAGGAAATTGAAATACCAGGTGTTTGACAAATCTCGCTGTCCCTGCACTGACTGTAAGCTTGGTGGCCGCTCCAACTCGTGCCACGTGTCTTCGTGCCTAGCAGTGATGCGAAAGGCATTCTGCGAGCGCACGGAATATTTGGAGTTGATCCCGCCTCACGCGCGCCTCACGCCCGCCTCACGCCCGCCTCACGCCCGCCTCACGCCCGCCTCACGCCCGCCTCACGCCCGCCTCGCGCCCGCCTCACGCCCACCTCCATAGGGACTTTAAAAAATATTAAATGTTTTTATAAAACAAAAATAATGTGTCCAGGAAGTTAAATGCGCGTTATTTTACCCTCAGAACACTGCTCAGTATTTTATAAACCCACTTAATGACTTATATTGACTTATAATAACATGCAACGGTCACTCATTTGACTTTGCTCTAAACGTGCCGAACCACTTTAATTGGATATAGCAGAGGTGATCCCCGGTCGAGTCGAGCGCAGGGCGCGGCCCCGCGGAGCGGCCCGGGCCCCAGCCGCAGTCCTTGTGACAAGGGCGGCGCGGCGAGCACGCAAGGCGTCGCCCGCCCCGCCCCGCCCCGCCCCGCCCCGCCCGCAGCGCCGGCAGCTGCTTTTGTGGAGCTTCATTTCCCGATTCCTGCGCAGGCAGGCAGGCAGGCAGGCAGGCAGGCAGGCAGGCAGGCAGGCAGGCAGGCAGGCAGGCAGGCAGGCAGGCAGGCAGGCAGGCAGGCAGGCAGGCAGGCAGGCAGGCAGGCAGGCGCCCCTCCTCTCCTATACCCCCGCGTCCGCTCCCGCGCATACCCCGCCCCGCCCCGCCCCGCCACTGCCATGCACAAACTGAATGGAAAAGGAGATTCGTTATCTTGTTTCAGCTGCGCCAAGTTCGCGGGCGCGGCGGCGCGGTGCGGCGGGCGGCGGCACCCTCTCATCCCTCCCGCCCCCGCCCCCCCCCTCCTCCGTCTGTTCGTATGCCAGCCCCCCTCCTCCAATCCCGGAGCCCCCCGCTCCCTGCCAGATAACAACCCACGTGACAGTCGCGGGTAGTCCCCGGACCCGGGCCCCGGGCTGGCCTGTCGACTGATTCAGAAGATCGCTCTTCTCGCTCTGTCTCTCTCGCACCTGTACTACGCTCCCACTAAGTGCGAGAGAGACAGGGCGAGGAGAGCGCTCTTCTGAATCAGTCGGCTGGGCGCAGGCGGAGCGGGGGGCGGGGGTCCTCCCCGCGGAGGCGCAGGCCTGGTGAAATGAGTAAACGCCATGAGTAATGCTTCCGATAATGACAGGACAGGGTTGCTCAGGAGCATTCCACAATATGCGAAGCACTCCCTGGAGCGCTTCCCTGAGCACTTCCAGGAGCACTCCCGGAGCACTCCCCGGAGCATCTCGCGCTGGTCCAGCTGGCTGTGGTCGTGCAGGCCGTGCTCGTCCTGAGTCCAGCAGCGACGAGGCGAGGCGCAGTGCGCCAGTCAGAGTGGAAGACCACCACAAAGGCGCAGCGGTGTGGGGAGCGGCGAGATGAGGCGGGGCGGGGCGGGGGCGGGGCGGGGGCGGGGCGGGGTGGGTGGGCGCGGCGGCTGCTGGCGGTCGACCGGCAGGGCCACGCTTTCCGCCGACTGCTCCGCCCTCGACCCGCCCCCGTCCCGTCCTACTGGATGCCCTCGGTCCCAGCCTGAATGGAAGCTAACGAATGCGACTAAATGGTTCTCTAGACCACAAACCCCTGGCTGCCGGCGGGCGGGGCCGGGCCCGACCGCGACGGGGCAAGAAGCCTTTGACTGGCCTCTTCGGAGCACCGCAGCAGCCGCAGCAGCCGCTGCAGCGAGCGACCCCCAGCTGTAAGCGCGCCATCGGTCCCCGGCCTCGCCCACCCTCCTCTCTGGGAAAAGGAAACAAAACGAAAAAGTTCCCGAGCCATCAGGCGATGGCCCCTCCCCACCTCACCCCACCCCGCCCCGCGCCACGCCCTGTCCCTTTTCGTCAGCCAGACTAATACCAGATGAGGTGGTCGGTCTGACTGAATGCTGAACGCCGCTCATGCGGGGGCGGGGCGGGGGACTTGCCGGAGGGCGGCGGCGCGGCGGCGGCGACGGGAGGGTGGGTGGGTGATTTCAATAGTTGCCTCTCTCCCTCCGCTGCCGGCCCGCCCCGCCCTGCCGCGCACGTCGTGCCAGCCATCCGCCCGCGCCCACCCTCCCCTCCTCCCCGTCCGCCTGCATTGAACATGCACCCTGTCTGGCCCGGCCCGCCCGCCCGCAGCCCGCCCGATCAGCCCGGGCCCGAGCCGGGCGTAGCGGGTCGGGGCGGCGCAGAGCCGCGGAGCGGGCGGTGGGAGCGGAGCAGAGCGCAGCGGGAGTGGAAGCGGTGGCCGACTAAAAAGTAGCGGCAGCGGAGCGGCCCCCGCGCGGCCCGGCAGCAGAGCACCGAGCACCCGTTATTCCACGTCGCGCTGCCATGGGTGAGTCGAGTTGGATCGGCCGAAACGCAGTGGGGGGAGTATGTCACATACTAGACGCGAAGTCGTAATCGCAGTTCTCTTCAAACACATAATGTGTTCTTTCTAGCCCAAACCGCTTTAAAAGCAAGAATCAACGTCTATCCTTGTCGAAGTTGTGGATCCCCACCAGGAGGATTCAGAAAGAGAATAAAAGCAATGGTAAAGTGCCCTATGGCGAGGGGGGCCAACTCCCCTGTAATCTTGTGTACAGATGTAAGTGTAATCCTTGTAATACTTAACCAAATTTTGAAGAATTATCACTAAATTCCAAGTAATTGTTTGTATCTAATAATTTTAGCCCCAGAAATTCATACAAAACTTATGAGTAATCCCTATAATCACGCAATCCTGTGCACATCCTTAATCGAGGTGGCGGCCCCCTCGCCCTTACGGAAGAAGTAAGCAAGTACTATAGCGCGGCGGGGCGGGGCTGGGGCTTGGGGCAGCGATAGGCCCGGTTTGGGCCCACCAGCAGGTTGCTAGGAGACGTTACTTGGCGCCGGCTAGGGGCTAGGGCTGCCAACTCACCCACACCTACCACCTCTCGACCTCTCCACGCCCAGCCCAGCCCTGGCCGCCGCCCCCGCCCCCGCATCCCCTGCTGCACCCCCGCCCGCAGCATGTCTACCTCCGCCCCACGCCCGCGCCGCGGTCCCCACAGGACAACTCGACGGTGCGTACTCACTCCCCGTCCAGCCTACGACAGGTCTGCAGTCCTGCAAGGCCCCCCGCCCCCGCTCGCCCCCGCCCGCCTCCGCCCGCCTCCGCCCCGCTGCAGCCCGCGCCAGTAAATCCCCGCTGCGCTGCTGCGCTCGGCTCAGGGCGGCGCGCGCGCGGCGGGACACATTCCGCGCCGCTACCAACCCGCGCACAATAAAAGTCACGACACAATACAATTCCAGGAAACATTCATTTCGGGAACCAGCGCGGCGCGCAAGCGGCAGACAGTCTTCAAAATGGAAGGGTGGGGCGGGGTGGGGCGGGGTGGGGCGGGCTGGACGGGATGACGTGGGGTGGGGTGGGGCGGGGCGGGGTGGAGAGTGGCGGCGTGAGCAGAAGCAGCGGCGGCACAAGCACAGCCACGGTGCGACGGACCGACAGACAAATAGACAGTCAGTCAGTCAGTCAGACAGACAGACAGACAGACAGACAGACGGACGGACAGACAGACGGAAAGACAGACAGACAGACAGACAGACAGACAGACAGACAGACAGACAGACAGACAGACAGACAGACAGACAGACAGAGCGGCGGTGCACACTCTCGCATTTCAATAAGACGCAGCGCAGACAAGTAGAGCAAGGACTGGCGGAATGTTTCCTGCACTCTTCATGCGAGAGGGAGGAGGTGGGGGTGGGAGGAGGGTGGCGAGACGGCGGCGAGACTGTTGAGACTTTGCAGAGCTTCCCCGCGCCAATCGTGTTGGCCGTGGTCATGCGGCCTAAAAGTGGGGCTCGCCCAGCTGGCAAGGGCGCCCCGCCCCGCCCCGCCCCGCCCCGCCCCACTCCACCGCGCCCCACCCCACCCCGCCCCCACCCCGCCCAGCCCCAGCATCCCTCGCCTCTCCGCCAAAAGCAGCCCTTGGCCCCTGGCCCCTGGCCCCTGGCGCGCTCCGGGCCCTTTCCTCACTACTGTTCGCGAGACGCTCTGTCTACCCATCGCTTTTTACCCCCCCTCCCCTCCCCTCCCCTCCCCTCCCCCCGTCGACTTCCGTGATTGGGCGCGATGTGTGCCTCGCAGACACAAAGACTGATACCGTGCTCTCCGACCCGAAATGCCCCCCCCCCCCCCCATATCTCCAGCCCCCTTATCCCGCACCCCCACGCCGCGCCCCGCAACGCCTCGCCGCGTCGCGCTTTCAATGGCCTCACAGCAATAAGTTATATCGAATTGAATGACAGCGTATCATCTTTTTGCGGCCGCCACACAATAGGCAGCACGAGAGCTCAAACAACAGTTAGTTCATCTTCCTCTTTTTGTCAGTCCATTGTTTAAGGAAAATGATCGAGGGTATGATGGTGCCTGGGGCTGCGCTGGAGGACATGTCATACGCCAGAGTATTTTTGAACAACGAGCGCGCTCTGTGTATCGGGTTGTGTATGATGCTGTTCTACCGGCAAGTGCACGTTCATCGCCACCTTAACTGGGTGACAGGATGAAACACTTCTGTAAGGCGACCCCGAGGGGCCCACAACTCTGGAATTCAGGTGTACAAGGCCACCGAAATCTTTGGAAATCATATTGAAATCTCATTGAAATCAGTGAAATCTTTGAAATCAGTTGAATTCTCTTGAATTCACACGAATTCCGTTGAAATCACTTGAAATCTGTTGAAATCACTTTGAATTCACGTGAAATCACATTGCATTCACATGAAATCACATTTAAAAAGCGTCTCGGGAAACTCACTCAAATCGGTGAGGGGAGAGGAGGGGGCGATGTGCACTAACAGCTGTTCGGCGAATTCGAGATATTTTAAGATTTTTAGATACTTTCATAACAGATTGAGATTCCTATATATTCTTAAAGCTTAGTGCCATTTCAATAAAAGTACTCAATGTATAAACAATTTCTTTTTGTTTAAAGTTTTGCCATTGGAGGTATAAATAATAGTCCTACGCAAATCCACTTCCACAAATCTGGTTTATGAGGGAATATTAATTTACTAACTGGAGCAATAAAACATAGTGAAAGTGCTAGACGACCAAGATTCTTTAAAATACCTTCTTGTTACGGCACAGTTGAAGTGAAATTCTCAAAATCGTGCAAAAAATACGGGGATTCCCCAGAAAATACACGCACAGCTGATCCAAATTATTCTCTCAATTACATGATTAAATAGGATTTTTACTAAATTATTGTGAATGATTTCGATTTATTCCAAATTATTGGAAATTAACTTGCAACTGCGCAAAATAATCACAATTATTTCAATTATTTTTTTAAAAAAAATCAGAAGCAAATTTTGCTCTGCAATTGAAAGGGTGGCGTGAAAACATGGAAAATTTTTGCGGCAGTAAACCTCCCGAAGGAGGTTGCGGTTCCCGCCAGGCACAGGGCTTTTACCCCCTGTGGCAGCCAACTGCTTCGGTGTTCCATGGGAACCGGCGCTTTGCTGACTGCGATCCTATCGCGCAATTCGACAGATTTGATCCCCGTACCACCATTGGCCTACCCCTAGAGGTACGAGCGGTGTCAAGAGCGTTAGACTTCCTGATCCCAGTTTCAGAGGCCTTACCTCAGAGGGGTACGCGGGATTCGAACCCACAACCCCGAGTGCCGACACGTAGCCAGAACAGGAAGCGACCCAACGCCCAGAGCCACCGAGCCAACGGCGGTGAGACGTGTTTAACTTCTATTTGACCTGCCATCCAGCTGCGGCCAAAGGAAATGTCAAGCGCGAAAAACACTTTCCCGAGTAGGAGTCGAACTTCGGACCATTCTGTTCGGTGATGCGCGCTCTACCAACTGAGCCACGACGCCACGATGACTGTACAGTGCGACGGGTTCGAGCCGTATTTGCCGCTTACCCTGCAGCCTCCAGCCAGGAGGACAGGGCAAATACAACTCGAACCCGTCGCACTGTACAGTCATCGTGGCGTCGTGGCTCAGTTGGTAGAGCGCGCTACACCCAACCGAGTGGTCGCAAGTTCGACTCCCACTCGGTGAAGTGTTTTTCGCGCTTGACATTCCCTTTGGCCGCAGCTGGATGGCAGGTCAAATAGAAGTTAAACACGTCTCACCGCCGTTGGCTCGGTGGCTCTGGGCGTTGGGTCGCTTCCTGTTCTGGCTACGTGTCGGCACTCGGGGTTGTGGGTTCGAATCCCGCGTACCCCTCTGAGGTAAGGCCTCTGAAACTGGGATCAGGAAGTCTAACGCCCTTGACACCGCTCGTACCTCTAGGGGTAGGCCAATGGTGGTACGGGGATCAAATCTGTCGAATTGCGCGATAGGATCGCAGTCAGCAAAGCGCCGGTTCCCATGGAACACCGAAGCAGTTGGCTGCCACAGGGGGTAAAAGCCCTGTGCCTGGCGGGAACCGCAACCTCCTTCGGGAGGTTTACTGCCGCAAAAATTTTCCATGTTTTCACGCCTCCCTTTCAATTGCAGAGCAAAATTTGCTTCTGACTTTTTTAAGAAATTAATTGAAATAATTGTGATTATTTTGCGCAGTTGCAAGTTTATTTCCAATAATTTGGAATAAATCGAAATCATTCACAATAATTTAGTAAAAATCCTATTTAATCATGTAATTGAGAGAATAATTTGGATCAGCTGTGCGTGTATTTTCTGAGGTCGTCCCAAGAATACTTGAATTCGTTGGAAATCCCACGGAATCAATGGAAATCATATGAATTCGGTAGATATTTAACTGAAATCGATGGAAATTATGTGAGATCAATGGAAATTATGTGAAATCAATGGAAATCACTTGAAATTATGTGAAATCTCGCGAAATCAGTGAATTCACTTGAAATCTTTGAAATCCGTTGAAATCACCTGAAATCATGTGAAATCTTTGAAATCCGGAAATCAGGTGTACAAAATTTTTCGGAGTTGTGGGCCCCTCGGGCGACCCATTGAGTAGACATACCGGCTTATTTCTCAGGAAACGTATACGTCAGGAGAGAAAATTTTATGAGTACAACATCTGACAAACATGGGTAAACGCTTGCCGTAGGGTCGCCTTAAGCGATGAACCACTTTAATGTCAGTTGTACATAGAGGAGAAAAACTCTCTTTACTTTTTGAGGAGTGCAACCCACCCCAATTCAGGATCCCCTAGTCCCCTGCATACTATACTCAGCCCCTGCAACGACTCACTGTAAGCGCGCCGTTTTTCTCTGAAAAACGCGGATTTAGGAAGCGATATCTATGAAATTCGTCACTAAGATGAATAATTTAAGGGAGAAGTAAACTAAACAGTTCACGGTGAAATAAATTACAGAGAGTTTTAAAAAAATCGTATAAAAAAGTCTGGACTAAGGAAAGCGGCCACGCGAATAAAAAAAAATCGCGACAAAACCATAAGGCTACTCCGTGCCCCCAAAAAAATTACTAGGGGCTATTTTGCAAATTTTAAGGAGGTCTTGAGAATTTTCACGAGCCTGTCTTTGATTCCCAGACTCTTGCCGTGGAAACCCACTGTTTCCAAGGCTTTCTCTTGGATACAGAGAGTTCCTCGGCAAGAGTGTTTATAGGTGCGTGCTAGAACATCGGAAAAGCTAATCTGACATGCTGTGACTAGTTTTAGTCACGCCACGTAATGGGACAGAAATTTACGTTATACCATGAGACGCGAGCAAATTACAGAGTAGTTAAGAGTCTACGTTCTGGGTATACACTCATAGCAGTGTGTGCCTTGCAGGTTGACTGGAGGAGCCGACTTGAAAAGCACACAACTACATACATACGTGTGTGTGCTCATGAGCACGAATCTAAAAGTGTGTACTTGGTACGCACTTGCGTTTTGCAGTGGAAAAGTAAGGTGAAATAACCACGACGTTTCTCCTGCCGCCGCAGATGGCCAGCGGTGCCCGTGAACCCGTGCCCGTCGACGACAGACAGCGTCCCCGGGGCCGCGACAGCGACCGCAGCCGAGGCGTCGCCTGTGCCGGGGCCGGGGTCGGGGCCGGGGTCGCGGGGCTCCATCACCACGGTCTCGTCCGAGGCCATGCGGGGGGCGCGGGGGTCGCTCGCGGCGTGCCTCGGGGAGGCCGAGGCCAACCGCGATGAGTCGACCGACGCGGAGATGCTGCAGGAGGCGGCCAAGCGCATGTCCCTGGCCGCGCCGCTGGCCGAGCGCAAGGAGGCCCCGGGCCGGGCGGGGGCGCGCGCCGTGCAGCAGGACAAGGTGCTGCAGGACGGCATCCTGTGAGTACAGCAGCGCAGTGGAGCGGGTGCTGCAGACGGATCCTGTGATACAGCATGGAGCGGATCGCTTTGTTCCCACCGAGCGCATTCGCCTCTCAGTTCAGCGATCTAGTCGGGGGCCGTGGGAAAGGGGAATACGGTGGTGGCGGCGCAGGGGAGCTGTTACGCGGCAGGCGGGTAGTTTCGTGGTCCCTGCGGGCCGGGGGGGCTCCCGCCGCCGTGCCGCTCCCAGCCATCTGCGTCGCGTTCTGTACTTACGCCCGTACCGTACCGGTGGGCCCGGGGCCCGACCGGGCCGGGCTGGGCTGGGCGGCGAGGGACCACGCGGCGGGGCGGGGCGGGGCGGGGCGGCACCGACCATCCCGAATGTGCGGGAACCTCGGTGGGAAACGTAAGGGCCTTGCGCAAGGCCGCGGGGTGGGGCGGGGCGTGGCGTGGCGGGGCGGGGCGGGGCGGGGCGGGGCGGGGCGGGGGGTTCAGGGGAGAAGGGTTTGTGCTGCCGCGCAGAGGGGTTGTGGAGACGGGGGAGAGAAAAGGGGGTGGGGGTGGGGAGAGCGGGCGGCGTCTTCCTACTCTATCAGGCAACACCTGCAAGCTAATGCCTGGAGGCGGTAACGCCCCGGCCCGGGTGAACGCCCCCTCCCCCGTCATCACCCCGCACCCCCTCACTCTCAGACGTCAATTGATGCATTGATGGGAAGCGTCCCCTCAGAGCACATCCGTTCCGTGGTGGCGTGGCTGGGCGTGGCTGGGCGTGGCTGGGCGCGTCATCGTGGTCCTTGGGGGTTGAGTGTGGGCTTTTGTCAGCTCGGGCGGGTAGTAGTCGGGGTGGGGGTGGGGGGGGATAGGGCGGGTGCAGGCAGGACAATGTTGCTAAGCAAATGAATTCCAGCCCAGCCCCCTCGCGCTCCCCCGGCATTTCTTTGTGGAAGGGGGTGTGGGTAGAAAGGTAGAGGTTAATCCTCTTCCAGCCGCGTCCTCGCCTCGCCCGTGCCTCGCCCCGCCCCTGCCAGCTTACGCCGCCACTCAACATGACCGTCTTCGCCTCCCTCGCCTGCCCTGCCCCAGGAAGGAGAAGGTCCACCTCCAGGAGATGACGCGCCGCACCTGGGAGCGCCGGTGGGGCTTCCTGGCCGAGCAGGAGCTGGCCTTCAGGCAGGAGGCGGCCGCGGCGCGCGTGGACCCGCGGCGCGTCCGGGCGCACCCGGGCGGCGAGCAGCAGCTCAAGAGGCACGTCGACGACATCCTGCCGTCCCCGCCCATCCCGCGGCTCAGCTCCGGTGGGTACACCTCCTGCCTGAGGGGCGGCTCACGCGGCTCACCCCACCCCCGCGCAGCCTCGTGGCCAACGACCCCAGCAGCGGCAGCGCTACGCCAATGCAAACGAATTGAAGTACAGGTGATTTGATTGCTCCCTGCCTGCCTGCCTCGCCGCCAGGTCTCGTGGGCTGGCGCTCCTCGCAGCCTGAGCTCAGCCTGGAGCGGGTGGGCGCGCTCTACAAGTCCCCCCTGCGGACCATCGACCCCCCCGAGGAGCCCGGCGACGTCCCCCGGGGCCGGCAGTCGTTCATCTTCCTGGGGTAGCCAGCCTCGTGGCCGGGGCCGGGCCAGCCTGCAGACCGGCCTCGACCAACGCAAGGCCTCGCTGCACAAGCTCTCCGCCGATCAGCTGATAAGATTTCTCCACCACCACCCGGCTCACCGCCTACATCAAACTCACACGCCTCTAACGTAGAAGGAAAGGCATCAATTTTTAAGGAGTTTTGTTTCGTATTACGCGTTTTTGATACATTTTCTCTATTTTTTTTTGCTCTCTTTTTTTTTATTTCTAACTTTTTGGCAATTTTCGATGCTTTACAGATTTATTTGTATTCTATTTTCCATACCTGCATTTTGTAGATCACGTGTTTTTATTTGTGTATTAAAATATATGTTGAGACCTTTTTTACCAGTGAAAAAAGAGGAGTACTTTATAACTAATCGAATAGACAGGTGTGTGAAACGAGATAAAAGGTTGCTCTTCGCTAATATTCAGGTTCGTAGAATGAACAAATTTTAAAAAGAAAAAAATATTTAATTTTTTTTCCTTCCATTTTCCATTAACATCGTGAGTCTCACATGCCAAAACGCTTCTTGTGCAGCGCTGGGGGCAGCTGCTTGAGCAGTCGGAGCGGGTTCACTTCCACGGCCACCACCTCGTCCCCCGCGAGCCAGCCGAAATACACCAGGTGCTGCCGAAGAAAAAAGCAAAACGGCCCGGGCATTATAAAAGAAACAACCAGAGTACATAAAAATAAAACGGGAGCGAATGACTACAACACAAAAGGCACGGAGAGAACTAAGCGTGTAAATCAACGCACCTTGTAGCGCTTGATGACGTGGAAGGCGTGCTCAGGGGCTGCTGGTGCCGGGGTGCGCGCGCTGCTCTGCTTCGTCCGTCCTGAGCGGTGGGTCCAGGCGGGGGATCTTGGCCTCGGCGGGCGCGAGCTCCTGGGAAGAGAGGAGCGCAACGTCAGGAGGAGGACACTTTCTCACCGGCAGGGCCCGGCCCGGGCCGGGCCGAGCCGAGGAATCGGTTCCAACAACGACGCAGCCTGGCGTTGGAGACAGACAGCGTGCGGGGGTAGGTTGGGGGAGGAGAAGGGGGGGGGGGGTCTGACAAACAGTCCGGTGGCGCTGCCCGACTCCCGACTGCCCCCAGGCCCCCCAGGCGCACCCCGTCCATTTGCCAGCGTCATTGTTGTGCCGTTATGACGCGTCACACAATAACAACACATCTGGCCGTTTGTCGCTAAACGGCGTAATTGTCTGGCGGCCTGGAACGATACCCCGTCCCAACGCCCACCGCACCCCCCCCCCCCCTCTCTTCCACCCCTGGGGGTACGTTCATTAAGGCCGCGTAATCATCAAAGACACAATAAAAAGCGAAGCGAGGGGTCGGTCGAGGGGAGGGGGCGGCGGCTCGATTCACACGGGGGCGAGGACGAACGATTCACCTCCACCTCGGCTCGGCTCACCGGCGCGGCCGAGGCGAGGCGGCGGGGGGAGGGCACTGCCCCGCTGTCTCCGCTACTGGCGAGGCGAGGCGAGCGCCCAGCGCGTAGGCACGCCCGCGAGACTCGCCCGCTTGGCGGGTCTGCCTATCTGCCATTCAGACGGCGTCCGGCGCCCCGGCCGCCGGCCGAGGACCAGCGGGGAGCGCGAGAAATCAAGGGCAGCCAAGCTTGATGGGGCGTGGTTTAAGTAGCCGCAGGGTAGCGGCAAGGTGAGGCGCAGAGCGCGGCCACGGCCAGCGCCGGCAGCGCCCTAAGCGACGCTGCTCTCCGAAGTGTACCCAGACGACCCGTGCTCGCTGCACACAATAAAGCCGGATGTCGGCCCTGTTGACAATGCATGCTCCACGCCTCCCCGCCCCGCCCCGCCCCGCCCCGCCGTGCCTCCCGCTCCACGTAGCGCAGCGCTCGCAATATTCAGCGCCCTTCCCTTCCAGGCCGGGCGAGGCCAGACCAAGCCCCGAGGGTTTGCGCCGCCCCGCCCCGCCCCGCCCCGCCCCGCCCCGCCCCGCCCCGCCCCGCCCCGCCCCGCAGCGTGCGTCTGTCTCGCCTCCCTATGCGGCGCGGCAGTGTGAGTGCATCCCTGTGGCGGGCGGGCGCTCAGAGGGTGGGAGGCGCGGTGGAGGGGGGTAGGGGGAAGAGGGGGTAGGGAGGTAGAGGACGGTGGAGGCGGGAGGGGATAGGGGGGGTAAAGGAGGGTGGAGGCGGTAGGGGGTAGAGGAGGGGTGTGGTTGGTGGAGGGGGTGGGGTAGAAGGGATAGACGGGGGGGGGAGGGGGTAGAGGGGGGGGGGATGGGAGAGCAGGAGCGGGGCTGATCATAAGGCGTCGTGTCGGCACTGCTCAATGTAGTGTGCTGTCTGATTGCTGCACGGAGTCGGCGGCGCGGAGCGGAGGGAGCGGCCAGCGGGCGAGAGGGAGGGAGGCAGGGGAGGGGAGGGGCTTCTACTTACGATATCATCTTGTCAGGGACCGGACACAACCCTCCCCACCAACCCCCACCCATCCCCTTACACTCGAGAAGCCGGCGGGGGAAGGGGAGGGAGGAGACGGCTGAACACAGCGAGGCTGAGCCAACGAGGAGAGTCGGAGGGAGGAGGAATAGGCAAGGAGGGGGGGGGGGGGATGATGATCCCCGAAGGATACTGATGTAAATATCCAGAGGGGGATCGCCGAACACAGGGATGGTAGGGATGGTGGTCTCAGCTCTTTGCGTTGTACTTCAAATGTCTTTCACATGTGAATCGTAAATTGTGGCACAAAATATTCTTGGTTTGAAATCTTGGAAGAAAATGAGAAAATTAATGGCTTACCTTTCGCTTGTTAACTACACATATGGTGTTATCATCATGCATAATTAGTTTTTGATTATCCCTTGGATCATAAGTAACATTGATGATGGGCAAGTTGCGAGACAGCCACTGCTTTGGATGCTGTTTGTCAAGTTTTCTTGAGAAAGGTGTGTACTTTTTTTCTCTTAAATTATATTCAATGATCTATAAATAATACAAGGTTGTCAGATAACATAAAAAAATTATAAGAGACAGTTATGTTTCAGAGAGGTAGATAGAAAAGAAAGCAATACATCTAAAAACTTACCTTGTTGTCCACATAGACGACAAGAAGGAATGAAGCACAAGAACTTATTGTGAGAGCTGATGGAGCGCAATTGTAATGAGGAAGTGAGCAATAAAACTGCAATTCAAGAGAAAACAATAAAAAAAAACAACAACTATCAAATGTATAAGGACACACACTAATAAAAATTTAAACCTTTAACTGTTTATTACCTCTTTTTCTCTCCACACAGAAATGTTACTCTTATGATCTCCAGCTATGATGAATTTCTTGTCTTCAGACACTTCTAATAAGTGAATAGTGTCCTTTAAAACCTTAGATGTGTCTAAAGCATACTGAAGACTCACAGATTGTTCATTAATATTCATTTTGAATACTGAAATCTGTCCTTCTTGTGTCACTAGATACAGGCTTGAACTATCTGAAGAAAATTTCAGAAGATGTGCAGGTACACATTGCTCAGGGAGTGAAGAAAGTTTTTCTAGATGAGGTTTATCATCAACCTAAAAATAAAGTTGGCTTTACATAATGGCAAACATATTTGTTAAGGTATGGATTAGATTATTACAGATGAAATGACAGCTCAACCCACTTGATTTAATGAGTAGATGCGTAGAAGGGATTCAGTAGAGTATGCTAGCCATCTAGAATTACTTGATAAAGCCGCAGATACAATATGCTCATCATGGCGGCTCCTAAGTTCCAGCAGTTTAATTGGACTTTGTGTCAGCGGAAGGGTTTCAGAATTACTAGCAGAATTTTGATTTTTTCCATGCCTTCCTTTCAATGCAGAGGAGTCATTTGGAAAACCATTTGTTCCTTCACTTCCTGAGTGACGCCTTTGTCTGAAACAAAATCAGTCTCCACTGAAAATTCCACATAGATAGATAACAAGGGCCAAATAGAACACAAAATGAATTTTGTAATAAGTAATGAACTTGTTCTTTACATAATTATGTGCAACAGAGGTAGAACTGTAAAACGTGATGAGTCGAGTGAGTCCATTTTCATCTCACAACGTGTTAGTGTATGTAGGAGAAGTTTTTCCCGGGACACTCCCCCTCGCTCGGCTCGAGCCTTGTTCGGCCCCCCCGCTCGGGTCTGATTGTTGGGATGCATGGGCGCTCAAAGGAGCGCGAGCCGACTTGGGGACTTGAAATGAAAACTAGCAAAATAAAATTTGTTAAGAATTCTCCAAAAAATAATTCTATTAAACGTGAAAAAAGGTTCATTGTTTAAATTCAGACGAAAGTTTCCAAAGTTCAGATTAGTACAAGTTTCATGTTTGTAGGTATTGTGCTATTTGAGATTGAAAACTCCACTAATAAGCTGGGTTATGCACTTGAATGAAAAGATACAAAATTTGTTAAGTGTTCTCAAAATAATATTAGTAAACTTTTAAAAAAAGTTCATACAGCAATTCAAGTTTAGAATAGTCTGAGTATCATGCATGTAGGTATTGTGAGATCTGAGATGAAAGTGGAGTCGGTAAAGAGTTACACTCGACCGAGGACAATACTCATTCTTTTAACCACTCAGGAGAGAGATGGTGGTAAAGAACAAGTAAAAAATATATCATGGTGGCAGACTGTATTTACCTATTCTTAAATCCATTCTTATGATTTTTCTGAACTTTTTCAGTATCACCTAGTCTCCATACTTCTAGAGATGAGGTATACCTCAATAGTAAACATCTTGATTTTGGACACACAACTATACATGGAGCCTAAAAAATTAAAATTTGCTTCCAATTAAAAATGTTCAATTTGAATATTGATGTTTCAGTGAACTAGTGCTGTAACTGACCTGAGGAATTGGAGGGTGCTTCACCAATACCTTGGGAGGCCTGCTTACTGCTAGATATGAGTCTACACCTCCGGAGCACAACTTGTCATGACATATTGCCATAGCGCGGACATCGTGTTCATGAATACGCCTATTAGCAGATCTGCACCACTGACTGCGTTGTGATATTGCTTTTGGAGCTCCTATAGGTCCTGCAATTCCATTTTGTGCTCCAGAGCTACGAATAGTGATCCTTGTAAACGTAGCAATTAAAGGGTCAACACCTGGATAAAAGGAAACCATAAATTAGAGCGTAGTCTCAAGAAACAGAATAAAGATATTGCAAATATGCTTACCAGAACAGTAAACTGTTCCTTGATCTTCAGATAATGCAAGACACAGAACATCAGCTTCATGGCACTGATAAGACTCTGTATTTATTCCAGTGTGGCCATTCCAGAACGTGACCTTACCTCTGCAAGTATCAAAGAAAAATAAATTTGTGCCTTAAGAGAGAAAATTTATTAATATGCAAAAGAATAAAAAATCAATACAAACCTTGAGTCACCACTAATAACAGTGAAATCATCTGTAACAGCTATGCACCAAACAATTGTTTCTTTTTTAGCTTCATTGCGTCCAGTAGTCATTTTGTGTGTGGCATGTCCAGAGTGTACATTCCATATTCTAACTGCATCGATTGAACCAGTGGCAATGAAGTCTCCGGAGCAGTCCCAGGCCAGACACAGTATTCGTCCTGACACAAGAAACAAGAAGATCATCAGTGCATCAAATAAATTTGATACATGAAAAAGCAGACTCGTTCTTTATCAGTCAGTATCAGTACTGACAAGTACTGTATATGTTTAGTAGGGTATTCAACTCAGTGGGATATTGTATGATATAGTTTTCTTCCGCAGTCAGTTGTCTTGTAAAAATGACATGAACCACAGTTCACATTAAATATGGCGCTCACTAGGTCAATATGGTTGAGGATTTCAAATGCCTTCAAGATTCCCGGACCTCTCAGTCCTAAACTGCTTCTTAGTTTTCTTTTTCCTTTGTTGTATGTGATAGGTCATTAGTCTGTCAATAGATGGCACTTCTCTGATGTTTTCTCAACAGTTTGTACAATAAGATAAAAAAAAACCTCTATAATGGATCAATCAGACGCCTTTGAGCTGTCATATTTCGGTATAGTATTCTATGTATCTATCATAGTTTAAGAGCTGAATAGCGGAACAAACATACGCAGTACTGAGCACAATACTCATTCTTTCACCTCTCTATATATAAAAGTGAGGGTTGAGGTACAGAACGAGTAAAACAGGTATTATATGTAAGACAGAGGGTAAAACCAAACTATCAGCAGCGTTTTACATTCTCACCTTCCTGCTTATCTAAGATTTTTTCATACTGTAAATTGTCACTTGTTATGTTGAAAATATTTATGTACCCATCTTCAGTGCCCACCTGCAAAGTAAAAGCATTTAATTAATGTTAAACAAAATAGAAATTTATTTGAATTAATATCAAAAACATTGTGATATCCACCGCTAGGCAAGTTTTCTGGCGGTTAACACCTAAACACCACGCTGGACCAGCGGTGACAGATACAGAGTACTGAAACAATGATGAAAATTGATCAGGCACGATCATAACCTAGTACTTCCACTGAATTCTTCAAGATAGATAAACTATTGATAACACAAACCTTGGCGGTGAGAGTTTTTAAATTGTGTTCCACGACTCTTGCATTAATGCCAGTACTGAAAAGGCGATTATTGCACCACGCCAATGCTTCCACAGAACCTTGAGGTCGTCCTGGAATGTTTTTTTCTAGAAATGCTGTGTTGCGAACATTCCAGACCTCAATTGAGCTATCAGCCCTAAGACACACATGTTCAGAAACTTTTATTAAACACAAGAATGTGATTCAAACCAATACAGAATGTAAATGTAAATAAACAAATAGAAGCCACATGAATGGCAAAATGACAAATAAAATGTGACATTCAATACAGTACGACATTTAAGTACTGTATTAAAAGAGTAAGTAACCTATGCCATAAAGTCAAAGAAAGTCCAATAAATCACCTCCCTCTATAAGACACACATAACCTTGTTTTCTCTATTACAAACCTGGAGAGCGCTAATTTTCGATGATCGGGGTCGTATGCCATGCAATGGATAGCCTTTGGTTCAACATTATAAAATCTAACCCGATGTACACGAGCGTCACCCATTTTTAAAACGACCAACACAATAATTTGTTCGTTTTGTCAGTTTCACATTACACCACACTTAACCATAAAACCCACGTTGGGAAGCAGGGGTAGGAAGCACCGTGCAAATAATTTGCAATCGTTCATCGCAGTCAGAGCGTCAGATGCCAACGCAGTAGTTTCTCATACTATAGTCTCGTGCAGGGTGTATTGTGATTGGTCGGCCGCCAGTCGCACTTGCTCGAGCGGCAGGAGGCGGGAGTTTGCGAATCATTTGTAGTATCGTTGTGTTTGGTGTTTTAGAGTTTTCAAACAACAATGACCATAGCATGAAACAATCTAAACCTGACTATTCTGGTGCACTCTTTGTTGGGCTTCGTTGCCACCAGGTGACCCAAACGTCGGTTCCCTCAGTTCTTATTACTGATTGATTGATTGATTGATTGATTGATTGATTGATTGATTGATTGATTGATTGATTGATTGATTGATTGATTGATTGATTGATTGATTGATTGATTGATTAGGACCAAACCCATAAATATACACACAAAACATTTTTTGACAATATCATTATTCTATGAAATCACATTACTAGTATCAAACATATTCTACACATTTAGTAATCAAAGGCTCTATAAATGGACTAAAATGCTAGACACTAGATGAGCATAAAATGTCCTCTTTTTCTGAGATTCATTTTCTACTGATAAGAGAATTGCAGTACTTGATACAACATCTCAACAAAGTTTCATGATACCTGATAGGAAGGCACATATGAATCACAATTTAAAATACAGTAATATAGCACCTATGCAAAGTTACAATACTACTTGTAAAAACATACCCTCAAATATACATTAAAAAACATGACACTTATTACACTTCACATGACATGCATAAGAAATCAAATGATGACTAAAAGTTTTAGTTCTTTAAACACCACCACTTTTATGATTGGAAGTGATTTCCACAAAAATACAGATAGATTAGGATATATAAATTCAAAACAGTTCAATAAATTATATCATAAAATTGACAACTTCTAAAGATTAAAAATTTTACTACCCTTTGCTCCTGGCCAGGAATACTACACTTTCACTACTTGTGAACATATTACAATATCTATTTAAAAAGTAGAAGAATTAAATTGTAGAGAAAACCAAGGAAAGGTACTTTTGTCTGACAAGCTTTATCTACTAAATCGGGAATCAAAAAGAGGTGGCCATTTCAGTTTAAGCTGGTTTAAGGAAGTTTCATGAAGAGTTTTACATAATTTCTCCTGCTCTTAAATTTAATATGGCTAAGCACTCTTTAGATACAGCATGATTTCAAGCTACAGGATTGATCATAATCTTGCATTTCTATGCACTTTGCTCGACAAAGTGGATAGAAATCACATATTCTTCTGGTGCCCAAAATGAAAAATCTAGAAATTATTTCACATTTTCAGAAAGAATAAATGCCAGCCTCACAATATTTATAATGTTAAATGTAATGCGCAGAAAATTTACAGCAATAATTAAATGTAGAATTTCTTTTTTGGTATTAATAAAGTTCTAGAAAAAAATGCACTGATCAACTTTACCATTGTTCTACCACATGACCCCTCAGCGAGTGACAGGTTAGAGAACACGACACAAGCTCCTTTCATATCTCTCTTGACTTCTGATGCAGCGTGAGTTCTTGCCTCACCTGCAGCAAGCCAAACATATCATTCACATCTGGTGCATTCTTTGAAAAATTTCTTTGTGACAAAGAAATAATGAAAATGGTTTGTAAGTTCCAGAGAGAATAACTTCGTATGGAAAGAGTACCCTACTCTTATTGAAAAAACCACCAAACCCTTTTTTCTCTTAATTGTTGATTGATATACATTTCGATTGATAGACATTTTGATTGTGTTATCTTGCATGGCAAAGATACATATAATTGGGCAAATGACTAACTTAATGGCACAGGGCAAGATCAATTTGAGATCAAGTGTCCCACACACACACATACACAAAAACACACACACACACACAAAGGCTACATTAGTCAAAGCAGTGCAAGACCTACTATAATTGACGCCACCCGCGCAAGACCTACTATAATTGACGCCACCCGCATTAAAACAACAGAAAATGTAAAACAGCCCTAGAATTATTATGGGTCGATAGATTAAGTATACAGCCTGCAAACTCCAGGAAAAATAAATAGAAATCCTTAAATACCAATTAAAAAATGAGCTATTTTGAGATATGCTTGAGTTGTGGCGTAAACTTAGAATATTTATGGCAGTGTATTTTGTTACGAAGTTGAAGATCACAAGTTTGTTAAAATAAACAAAAAAAGATAAATTCTAATTAGTCACATATGTACCAACATGATACATAATCACACTTAGAAATAAAATAATAGCAGAACAGAGTATAAAAACAAAAAAGACTAGAGTATTTGAATAAACCAGTTCAAAAAATTTGCACACATTCATACCCGCACACCACGCACTAAGATATGTCTGTCTTCAAGATAATTGACAAAGGTGTTTAAAATGGGCACACATCATCAAACTCAATCATCAAAATGTTACAATTGATCTTAAATAAAAAACTTCTTATCCATCCAACATTTACCATGAGCAGGAAATCAGAACTGCATGCTTTCATACTTCAGACAGGCAGTGAAATAGTATTGTTACATTTTTCGTGAACATGTTTTTTCTCTTTTTTCCCCCTTACATTTCAATCCCAAGAGTACAAATATCGCTAACTTGAAAGTGAGTTAATTATTTTGACACACTTGGAGGTGAGCATTGAGCAAATGCCCATTCACACACTTGCAGGCCGCAGGAATCACTTGTGTAAGAACGGCGAAGGGAATCACATAGAAGTAGTGTGTGAGAGCTTTGTCATCTACCTACAAGTGAGTGCAAAATTGAACACACCTGCAAGAGAAGGACAATTTCTTTACTTGAATTTCTGATGCAGAGCCGTGTACGCCAGGGCTCAGGCAGATCTACTTGGGTGGCGCTGGAGAGGTGGCGGTGGCGAGCGAGTTGTCCAGCTTGCGCGCCTCGTGCTCCAGCAGCAGCGCGTCCAGGGCGGGGTCCTGCGACACGGTGCGCAGGGAGTCCCCGAGCGCCTGGCGGAGGTGCTGCATCTCCCGGCCGGCTCGCGAGCTGCGCAGCACGTACAGCTGGCGCCGCTTCACCTCCTGGGCGAGCTGCTCCCGCAGCAGCTGGATCTGCAAACGGGAAATCACTCATACAAAATGTCTTCAATGATAGATTTTTTTTTATTTTTACTTATGATTCATTTATTTTTTTACTTTATTTTCTCATTTTTAAAGAAAAGTTCTGTCACCTTTTGATAAATTTTTATCTTTCCCCCTATTTCTAGATTTTTCTTTCAGGTTTTTGTTCGTTTGTTCTTGAGTTTTCGGACTTGTGCTGCACCAGGTGGCTGACGGACGCCGTGCACTTTTTGTACTATGCAACCCGCCCGCACCGCTCCATCCGGGACGGCATACCCATCAGGCGCCGGGGACCGGCTCCAAGCGCGGACGCTCCGCTCCGCCACTGTTGTTTCAGCGAACACCCCGAAAGGGCCCTCTCGCGGTTCGCGCGGTCTACGGTGGGGCGTTACAGGGGGGAGGTTCGCGGTTTCGCGAGCGTAACCCGCGAGTCCGCCGGTAAAGCTCGGTCCGCGCGTCCTGCCGCGCAGGAATCTCGCGTACCGCGGATCCTCTGTGGGTCCTTCGCGGACTGCGAGCAACCCACGAGAAGGATCCGCGGACCTCGACCTTCCCCCGCGGAGGATCCGCGGTTCGCGAGATACCCCCACGGAGCGACTCGCAGACCGCGCGAGCTCTCCCGGCGGACTCGCGGGTAACTTCCGAGAAACCGTGAACCTCCCTCCCGGTAACGCCCTACCGTAGACCGCGCGAACCGTGAGAGGGCCCTTTCGGGAAGATGGCTGCAACAACAGTGGCGGAGCGGAGCGTCCAGGAGCTCCGTGAAGCTGACCCCACCCATAATTGTACGCGTATCCGGAGTAGTTCTACTAAATAGTACTCAAATAGTACTCTCCAACTATGCCGATATTAGAAATTGTACGCCTTTTTAAAGCCTTCAAATATCGACCGCAAATTGGGTGGGGCCAGGTTCACGCTGGCCCCACCCAGAATTGTACGCATCTCGGGAATAGTACCAGGAAATAGTACTCAATTAGTACGTTCGAACCGTGCTTGTCTTTGAAATAGTACGACCTTCCGTGTACGATTTATCGCCTAACGACGTGGGTGGGGCTAGATTCACGCCGCCCCACCCATTCATCGTACAGAGCTGAGGAACATACCATCGTGACGGGCTGAATTAGTACGTTCAGATGATCACATCGTCAAAAATTGTACGACTATCCATGACACTTAAAACACCGGTCGAAAGTACCCGCTCGCCTGCAGACCGCCAGATAGGCAAACCCGCAGTACACGCCCCACCCAGAATTGTACGCATCTCGAGAATAGTACCAGGAAATAGTACTCAATTAGTACGTTCGAACAGTGCTATCGTTTAAAATAGTACGACCCTCCGTGTACGACTTATCGCCTAACGACGCGGGTGGGGCTAGATTCACGCCGCCCCACCCATTCATCGTACAGAGCTGAGGAACATACCATCGTGACGGGCTGAATTAGTACGTTCAGATGATCACATCGTCAAAAATTGTACGACTATCCATGACACTTAAAACACCGGTCGAAAGTACCCGCTCGCCTGCAGACCGCCAGATAGGCAAACCCGCAGTACACGCCCCACCCAGAATTGTACGCATCTCGAGAATAGTACCAGGAAATAGTACTCAATTAGTACGTTCGAACCGTGCTATCGTTTAAAATAGTACGACCCTCCGTGTACGACTTATCGCCTAACGACGTGGGTGGGGCTAGATTCACGCCGCCCCACCCATTCATCGTACAGAGCTGAGGAACATACCATCGTGACGGGCTGAATTAGTACTGGTACTATTCTCGAGATGCGTACAATTCTGGGTGGGGCGTGTACTGCGGGTTTGCCTATCTGGCGGTCTGCAGGCGAGCGGGTACTTTCGACCGGTGTTTTAAGTGTCATGGATAGTCGTACAATTTTTGACGATGTGATCATCTGAACGTACTAATTTCAGCCCGTCACGATGGTATGTTCCTCAGCTCTGTACGATGAATGGGTGGGGCGGCGTGAATCTAGCCCCACCCACGTCGTTAGGCGATAAATCGTACACGGAAGGTCGTACTATTTCAAAGACAAGCACGGTTCGAACGTACTAATTGAGTACTATTTCCTGGTACTATTCTCGAGATGCGTACAATTCCGGGTGGGGCGTGTACTGCGGGTTTGCCTATCTGGCGGTCTGCAGGCGAGCGGGTACTTTCGACCGGTGTTTTAAGTGTCATGGATAGTCGTACAATTTTTGACGATGTGATCATCTGAACGTACTAATTCAGCCCGTCACGCTGGTATGTTTCTCAGCTCTGTACGATGAATGGGTGGGGCGGCGTGAATCTAGCCCCACCCACGTAGTTAGGCGATAAGTCGTACACGGAGGGTCGTACTATTTTAAACGATAGCACGGTTCAAACGTACTAATTGAGTACTATTTCCTGGTACTATTGTCGAGATGCGTACAATTCTGGGTGGGGCGTGTACTGCGGGTTTGCCTATCTGGCGGTCTGCAGGCGAGCGGGTACTTTCGACCGGTGTTTTAAGTGTCATGGATAGTCGTACAATTTTTGACGATGTGATCATCTGAACGTACTAATTCAGCCCGTCACGATGGTATGTTTCTCAGCTCTGTACGATGAATGGGTGGAGCGGCGTGAATCTAGCCCCACCCGCGTCGTTAGGCGATAAGTCGTACACGGAGGGTCGTACTATTTTAAACGATAGCACTGTTCGAACGTACTAGTTGAGTACTATTTCCTGGTACTATTCTCGAGATGCGTTCAATTTTGGGTGGGGCGTGTACTGCGGGTTTGCCTATCTGGCGGTCTGCAGGCGAGCGGGTACTTTCGACCGGTGTTTTAAGTGTCATGGATAGTCGTACAATTTTTGACGATGTGATCATCTGAACGTACTAATTCAGCCCGTCACGATGGTATGTTCCTCAGCTCTGTACGATGAATGGGTGGGGCGGCGTGAATCTAGCCCCACCCACGTCGTTAGGCGATAAGTCGTACACGGAGGGTCGTACTATTTTAAACGATAGCACGGTTCGAACGTACTAATTGAGTACTATTTCCTGGTACTATTCTCGAGATGCGTACAATTCTGGGTGGGGCGTGTACTGCGGGTTTGCCTATCTGGCGGTCTGCAGGCGAGCGGGTACTTTCGACCGGTGTTTTATGTGTCATGGATAGTCGTACAATTTTTGACGATGTGATCATCTGAACGTACTAATTCAGCCCGTCACGATGGTATGTTCCTCAGCTCTGTGCGATGAATGGGTGGGGCGGCGTGAATCTAGCTCCACCCACGTCGTTAGGCGATAAATCGTACACGGAAGGTCGTACTATTTCAAAGACAAGCACGGTTCGAACGTACTAATTGAGTACTATTTCCTGGTACTATTCCCGAGATGCGTACAATTCTGGGTGGGGCCAGCGTGAACCTGGCCCCACCCAATTTGCGGTCGATATTTGAAGGCTTTAAAAAGGCGTACAATTTCTAATATCGGCATAGTTGGAGAGTACTATTTGAGTACTATTTACTAGTACTACTCCGGATACGCGTACAATTATGGGTGGGGCCAGCTTCACTTAGCTGCGTCCAGGCTTGGAGCCGGTCCCCGGCGCCTGATGGGTATGCAGTCCCGGATGGAGCGGTGCGGGCGGGTTGCATTACAAAAAGTGCACGGCGTCCGTCAGCCACCTGGTATCTTTCTACTTGATTTTGTAGTTTTCTTTATTTAGAGGGGGGGAGGGGGCGTACAATGATTATTCGAAGTGCACCCCCGCCCCGCACTCACCTGGTTCTCCAGCCGCAGCACCTGCTGGCGGTGGGACTGCTCGCGCGCCTCCAGCAGCCGCTCGGCCTGCAGCTGCGAGGCGCGCACCCGCTCCAGCTCGGCGGCGCGCTCCGCCCGCTCGGCGCGCTCGGGGCTGTGCGCGCGCCCGTGGCCGTGCGCCTGCTGCATCTGCAGGTGCGCCTGCGCCGACTGCAGCGCCTGGCGCGCGCGCAGCAGTTCCGTCTCCTTCTCGGCGAGCTGCGCCTCGAGGCGGCGCACGCGCATGCGCAGCTCGCGGTTCTCCTGCTCCAGCACCTGCAGGTGTCCGACCAGCGTTCAGTACCGTAGTGTCTTCTTTAGACTTACTTAGAGCAACACTCCTCACTCTGTCTCCCTCGCGCCTGTGCGGCGCGTCCCATGAGGGCGAGAGAGACTGAGCGAGGAGATCCGCTGTCCCCACCTGGCTGAGGCCGGAGCCCCCCGCGTCCACCAGGTCCAGCTCCTTCTCGGCGGCCTCCCGGTTGCGCTCGTAGCTGCGGCTGCGCCCGCCCTTGGTCAGCGAGCGCTCCAGCGTGCGCTTCTCCGACTCGAGCGAGCGCACCTTCTCGACGAGTGAGTCCACTTTGGAGCGCAGCTCGGAGCGCTCTCGGTGGGCGGTGGTCAGCTGGCGGTTCAGTTCGTCCTCGCGCATGTTGTCTGGCGCGTGCTGCTCGGCCGGCCAGGACGTCGCCGAGGAGTTGGCCAGGCGCAGCTGCGACTCGAGCGCCGAGCGCTGCACCTCGTTGTTGGCCAGCTCGGCGTGCAGGCGGCTCGACTGGTCCGACAGCTGCTGGTTGGCGCGCCGCAGCTCGGCCAGCTGCTGCTGCGTCACCTCGAGCCGTTCCGTCACCACGCGCCGCTCGTTCTCGCTGTTCGTCAGGGACTTCTGCAGCTGCAGCAGGAGCGGGACGGGACGGGAGGAACATGGTCAGGTTCACCGGGACACAACTATTTTAAACTGGCCGGCCGCGCGCGGCCGCGCGTTAAAGTAACAAGACGAAGTCAGATAAAAAGTAAAGCAAAACTGGAGGTTGCGCGACGCGACGCGAGCCGTTTCCATACCTGTTTCAGCTTCTCGCAGCTAGCCTGCGACGTGGAACTGGTGTCGATGAGCGTGCGCTGAAGGCTCTGAATCTCGGCGCGCAGCTCCGACTCGCCGGCCGCCGCGCGCTCCAGGGACAGGTTCAGCTGGTCGATGGTGTTCTTCATGGAGGCGCAGCGCTCCTCGAGGCTGGCCACGAGGCGGCCCTGCTGCTCGCACCGCTCTTGTAGCTTCTGCGCAGAGCAAGGGCAGGGGCGGTGGTGGAAACACTGTCTGCAGGCCTTTCAATTTCAGTGAGGTTACTTTGTTGATAACGTCTGAAGACTCACCGCCAGATGCGAGTCCTTCTCCTGCAGCACCATCTGCAGCCGCTGCAGGTCTCCCTCCAGCCCCATGCGCTGCAGCTCCAGCTTGGTGGCGCGCGACTCGGTGCGGCCGAGCTCCTCCTGCAGCGCGCGCTTCTCCGCCTCGAGGCGCGCGCACGCGGCGCGCACCTTGTCCAGCTTGTCCTCGCACACGGCGCGCTCCTCGGCGCCCGAGTGCAGCGTCAGCTCCAGCGCCGTCAGCCGCTCCCGCAGCTGCGTCGCCTCCTCCGTGCGCTGCTGCAGCGCCTCCGACTGGGCCTGGACAAGGTGGAAGGGATCCCAGGTAAATACACAGGAACTTCCCTCCACGGTTTCTGGAACTCCGACGAATTTTCACGAGCTTTGATGAGAAACTTAAGCAGATTTTTCATGAACTTTGGCTAATTTTTCAGAACCTCTAAGGAGAAATTTCTGAAAACTTGGACTTTTTGCGAGTGACTTTATCGAACCCTAGGACTTCTCATCGGCGTATTGCCTTAGGATATCACATCGACTCGCGTGCGCATAACTAGAATTTCAGCAAACCAGAAAGTGAAAACAAATCAAATTTTTTTCATGCACTAGCGCTAGAACCGCTGAGGGCGTCACTGTGCGCGCGAGTAGGTGGTAGGTGGCTCGGAGGGGGGAGTTACTCGCGCGATGTGGCGCGAAGAGGATACATTGCGATTAATTAAGTTCGACTTCGCTGGGCAGGGCGGAGCAGGGCAGGCCGACGAGGCCCAGGTCCAGCAGGGCTCAGCTCGGCTCCGGCCCGGCTCCAGCCCGCCTACCTGGAGAGCGGCCTGCTTCTGCCCCAGCCGGTTCTCCAGACTGCCCTTCTCCTCCTGGAGGCGGGACAGGTTCTGCAGCGTGGCGTTGAGTTTCGTGTCTCCCTTGGACTGGTGCTCTTGAGACTCGGCCAGCTGCTTTTTAGCCGCCGTCACTTGAGCCTTGAGGTCGTCCTGGAGCCAGAGAGGGGCAGACGGTGCCGTTAGGATGCCGACGGCTAACATTCTGGTCGTGTCGTACACCACAAGGTGTGATACCTACCCGCTCTCGTTCGATCTGCGCCACCTGCTGCATGAGCGAGCGCACGCCCTTGCGAATCACCTCCGGATCCACGTCAACCACGCTGTCGCCCCGGCCGTCGTGGTGCTCCTGCACTGCTGAACACACCAACATCATCATTAGAAACATTCGTCCGACTAGAGCTTCAAGAACGAGAAGAGCGGGGAATGTCACCGGCACATGCCACACTTGAGCCGATAGTATGAAAAATGCAAGAGTGTGTCGAGCTGTTGCTAGTCTCACCTCTGGCGGGGCTCCAGCGGCGCGACGGGCTGAGCAGGCGGAAGGGCAGGCTGACGCTGCCGTCGAGCTGGATGCCGGCGATGCGGCGCAGCGTCGAGCCCACGCTGCTCAGCTTGTGCTCGGCGTCCTTCTTGGCCGCCTCGAGCTGCAGCAGCTGCTGGTCCAGCGCGCGCACGCGGCCCTCGGCGCCGCCCAGCCGCGCCTTCAGCTCCTGGATCTGCTGCGTCGCGTCGGCCAGGCACACCTCCAGGTTGTGCTTCTGGTCCTCGAGCTTGCGCTCGCGGTTGCGGCTGTCCTCCAGGCGCATGACGAGCTCCTGCTCGCGGGCGCGCCACCGCTCGCCCTCCTCGTCGGCGCGCGCCCGCATGCGGCCCATCTCCTGGCGGGCCATCTCCAGCGCGCCATCCAGCTCCACGGCCTGCAGGGGCACAAGGTCGCAGCGGCGGACGCCCCGCGGTCAGGGAAGAGAAACGAGAGCGACGAGAAACGTTTACTTAGCCCAGTGGTGGCCATTTAATGCACTTCGTGGTCACCCTCCCTTGACAAACCACACGCCCTGCTGCACTGCCACTCACCTGCTTGCGCAGCTGGTGCAGCTCCTGCGAGGCGCGCTCGCGCTCCTCGGTCTCGACGGCGAGCCGCGCCTGCAGCTCCTTCTCCTCGCCGGCGGCCTGCTTGTTGGCGGCCTGCGTGCGCGCCAGCTCGTCCTGCACCGTCTGCAGGTTGTGCTGCACGGTGAGGTGCGCATGCTCCAGGTCGCGCACCTGCGCCTGCAACCGCGTGCGCTCCAGGTCGAGCGCGCCGCGCGCCTCCTCCAGCATGGCGATCTTCTGCACGGCCTCGTCCAGGCCGCGCGCCGCCTCGCGCTTGTCGCCCTCGAGCCGCTTGACGATCTCGCGCAGCTCGCGGTTCGTGCTGCAGTACTTGTCCTTCTCGAAGCTGCAGTCGCCCAGCTGGCGCCGCACGTCCGTCAGGTCCTTGCGCAGCGACTCGCTCACGTTCTCCGTCTCCTTGAGCTTGCGCATCGTCTCCTGCAGCTGCGCCTGCACCTGCAAAGGTTCCCACGGAAGTCAGAGCTTTGATCTCCATGACATTTTTCTGACATTCCTAACAAAATCCTTATAAACTTTAGACATTTTCTCGAGTCGTATAAACAAGTAAATTACGAGATAACACTCTGTTTTCTAAAGAAAATCCAGAACAAAATAAGTCAAGTTTTAAAAACGTGGATTTCTTTTTGAAAATTTTCCTAAAAACCTCGAGCAAGAATTCCTAGTATTTTTATGGTCGTCCCGATAGAATTTCTACATATACTCTGCCATTTCCAACCACGTGGCAACCCTGACCTGGTCGACGCGGTCCTCGGACAGGCTGAGCTGCACTTTGAGCTCCTCGCTCTCCTGCTGCTGCAGGTCGCGCTCCCGCAGCAGCTCGTCGGCGCGGGCGTCGAAGCGGGCGCGGTCCTCCTCCGCCTTGCACTTGAAGTCCTCGAGGCGGGTGTGCACGCGCGCCAGCTCGTCGCGCAGCTGGTTGAGCGTGGCGCGGTCCTGCTCGGCGCGCGCCGCCGCCTCGCGCCGCACGCGCTCCAGCACGGCGCGCTCCTCCTCCAGCTCGCGCCGCACGCACTCCAGCTTCTCCTGCAGCGCCTGCTGGTCGTGCTGGGCTGCGGGCCGAGACGGGACGACATTCCAAATAAATTAATCACAAAACAAGGACTTGCTCCACGTGTAACTCTGACCTTCTCAATATTTTTGTACGCAACTACGGGGTTTCATAAACATGCTGGGTCACGCGTAATTTACCCATGGCAGAAAAAAAAATAGGGTCCTACTAGCGTTTAAGTCACTTTTCGAATTTTGTTCATAATTGCTCATAAAAGTATGCGCAACATGGCACGTTTTAGAGAAACCTGTAGCTTCGTATTGGAAAACGTTTATAAGAATTAAGGACGAATGTCGAACAATTGTAAGTTGTGTAATTTCCTAATATCAAAATGACGTGTGATTTCCTAATCGTATACACTCGAACAAAAGGAAGGTGTGAATGTCTATCTAGGAATTTGACACACTTCAAAGTCTGCGACATGTAGACACTTGGTTTTCTACGCCTCACACTCGTAAACACATTTTCTTTAATCCGCTATGACAGTGGGCAGGAATAAAGAGCATGCGCACTCGGGCGGGAGCTTGCGCTTACCCAGGAGCAGCGCTTGCTGCTTGTCGTTCTCCGCGCGCAGCAGGGCTTCCTCGTGCTGCTGGCACAGGTTCTCCAAATGCTGCTGTGCCGCGTCGATCCTCTCCTGGAGCGCAGCCACCTCCGCCTCCTTTTCGTTGGTCAGCTGCGTCACTGCGGACTGCAGGCGTTTCTCCAGTGCGGCGCGGACTTGCTCCTACAGGGAAGAGAGTCGAGGATTAGCAATATGACTGCGTCATTTAGCACTATATGTGGAGAACCATAGACAGGATACAGTCGCCCCGTACTGTGTGTGTCCAGGCTTACGCTGGCCGCACCTCGGTGCACCTTATTGTCCCCTGTCGCGCTGTTAGACTGACCGGCCCACCCGACGCGCCTGGCCTGTTCGAAAGGCTTGCTTTCTCCCCTAGCGCCGTGGGGTAGGCTAGCCCGCCGCATAGACATGCGTGACGGGCTTGCCTACCAGCCAGGCTCTAGGCTCGACAGCTCCTACAGCATACACCTCCACTTACCCTCTCGTCGGTGAGCTTCCGCACGGTCTCCTCGATGGTCTTCTTGAGGTTGGCGATCTGCTGCTGGAACTCGGCCTCCTGGTTGCCGGCGGCCTGCAGCAGGGACGCTCGCATCTCCCGCGCGCGCTTCTCCGAGTTCTCCAGGTCCTTGGTGAGGCGGGCGATCTGCCCCTTGAGGCCCTCCTGCTTGACGAGCAGCTCCTGGCTCTCCTTCTCCAGCTTGGCGCGCTTGTTGTCCGTGGCCTCGAGGCCGGTCTGCGCGTCAAAGAGCACGGCCTCGAGCGCCTCCTTCTCGCTGCGCAGCGCGGCCAGCTGCTCCTGCAGACGCTGGATGTCCTTGTCGTTGGCCTCGAGGACCACCTGCTTCTCCTCGCAGTCCTTGACCAGGTCCTCGAGGCTGAGGTTGAGCCTGGTGTTGGTCTCGCTGGCCTGCTCCAGGCGCTGGCGCACGCGGCCCAGCTCCTCGGAGAGCGCCTCCTTCTGGCGGACCACCACGGCCAGCTGGTGGCTCAGGTCGCTGCGCTCGCGCGCCACCTGCCCGAGCTCCACCTCCGTCTGCAATGAGGACGGTCAGGGACCATCAAGGGGACGATTCGAGATGGACAGAAAGGAAGGGAGGAGCATTTTCGATATCCTTTAGCCGTTGCCGCCTAGCAAAGGACAACTACATGCCGGTCCTTGACCGTCCACCGCACCACGCCAGCCCACGCCACGCCACGCCGCGCTACCCTCACCTTCTCCTTCTCGATGTCCAGGAACTTGCACTTCTCCTGCAGGGACACCTTGTCCGACTCGAGGTCGAGGCGGGTCTGCTCCGCCTGCAGCAGCTCCTTGCGCAGCGAGCCCAGGTCACTGTTCTGGTCGGCCACCTGGCCCTGCAGCGCCGCGCGCTCCTCCTCCAGGGTGCGCAGGTCGTCCTGCAGCCGCTTCTTGTCCGCTTCCAGGCTCAGGGACAGGTTCTCCGCCTTCAGCAGGGCCTCCTAGACAGACAAATGCGCGAGGGCCGCGCACGTGTATCACGAGAAAGGAAACCACTCCGGCTGACATCTTTACTCGTTCTTTACCTGATTTATATATGCATAAAAAGGTGAAGAACGATTATTGTTTTTGGGTAAGACGTCACGCTTTCGGTGAGGCCAATAATCAGCGCCGAAGATAAAGCAATCCAAGGGATTCTTATTACATATTTTCGATTTGAGTTGTTGCCTCACATCTTTATAATAGAACTTTTTACTCGTTCTTTACCTTTTCCACATCTCTCTTTTAACCTAGAGGTGAAAGAACGAGTATTGTGCTCAGTGCGGTGTAAGTTAGACCCCATTTTCAGCGAAGAAATGGTAATACCTACAGCTATGTCTCTGCAAGCAAATTGTAGCTTTTTACCCAGTAATGAGTCAATAATAGAGGTTTTTTTCGAGTTACTAAGCAAAATTTTAAGAAATTATGAATCTAAATTTAGAACAGAGACGTTCGACCGCTCGCCGCGGGACCACTTTTATACCGTACCCATAACGACTTAATTACGAATGAACACACAACCAAATTACACTATTTGCCAAATAAAGTTATCACAAAACGTATCAACAATTTTCAACACTCTGCAGTTTCTAATTAAAAAGTAAACATTACATTCATTTGTGTCTATCAACATTGAGAGTATCAATGTCAACACCACCGATATGGGTTGTACGCATGCGCGAGTAACAACGCCATCTATTGAGATATCCTGTAGTCATTATAAAAGTTTGTCTCAAAAAGAAAACAAATGCCGCGAAAGGTTTGAACGTGGCTGACAACAATGTGTGTGTTATGGACTCACTATCCTGCTGTTGACTTACCATTTCTAGTTGAAAGCTAACATTATTAACGTAAAGGGTAAAGAGGTAAAGAACGAGGTTTTTCTTTTTGTATCAAACGCGTTTGATGCGCTTACAATCTACTTGTTTTTTCAGTTATAAGGGTGAAATTTTGAGAACACTGTTGCACTGTTTAACAAAGTTGCATAAAAATCCGAAAAATCGAGAACAAATGAACTTAAAACTGAGAAAAATGGGAACAAAACTAGAAAAAACACAATTTTTTTTTAAAAAAGTAACATATTATTTCTTTTTTATCTCGGGAAAAATCAAAAGAAAAATCAAAATCAAAAAAATCAAAAATCAAAAAAATCATTGTACAAGTTTTATATGAGTGATCCCCCCCTCGGGCAATACAGTCCTTGCCAGGCTTGCCAGGTCCCCAGTGCCTGGTGGCGCTCGTATCGCCCAAAAATCGCGCGCTTTTCTAATGATGCATTACTTCAGCGAGTTTTGAGAGAAAATAGCACAATTTACCACCATGCGAGGTTCTACAGTGTGGACACAAAAGACATGAACAGACTCATTCGGACTCATTTGAAATACCGAAGTCAGCACCTCGGCCGAGACTCGAGGTTGGCGCCGCGGTGCAACGGCGCGAAACTCGTTAAGTACTTTCAAAACCTCTCATTTTCGACTACTTATAGCTCAAATCGCGCGAAATCGCCCAAATTCTCTCGAAATTGCACAAGAGCGCTTTATCGCGCCACCGAAAAAAAAAGCGGAAGAACCTCACTAAATCGCACAATTCACGAAAAGTCGAGGCATCTGGCAACCCTGAAAATTACTCATCCTTTTATTAAGTGTTCTCAAAATTTCACCCACACATCTGAAAAAAAAGTTGTATTATGATGTGAGGAAACTAGTCATGTCATAAATATGTGATGGGAATCCCTTGAAATGCTATCATCATAACGTCTTTACAAAACACAATAACCGTTTGTCACATTTCTCCTACACAATTTAATACTCTCTCAAAAACTAATTTTCTTGACAAAAAAATATTTCATATCACTACAAATGCTGTAACTTCAGGGATAGAGCAGATAACGAACAATGAAAAAACTAAAAGGTAAAGAACGAGTACATTTTAGCAGTACTTTAGTGATGCTTCTCTTACTTGTTTTTCCAAGAGATTGCGTTTCTAAGAGCAGCGCTGAACGCTGGGCAGCCAACAAGGCGCTGCGCTGCGCGACTCACCTGCAGGTCGGCGCGCTCCATGAGCACCCGCTCCAGCTCCAGCTCGATGTCGCCCTTGGCCTTCTCCATCTGAGCGATGACGCTCTCCGAGTCGTCCTTGTGCTGCTCCAGCACCTCCCGCGCCAGGTGCGCCTTGTTGAGCTCCTCCCGCACCGTGAGCAGCTCCTCGCGCAGTCTGCTGCCGCGGTCCTCCTCGGCGCGCAGGCTCACCTCTCTGCGCAGACGAGACACACCAACGGGACATGAGCGACTAAAGAGAATTTTTCACAACTGTTTAGAATTCGCGAAGCAAGCCGGATGTCACAATGTGAGTACAATTGACTCGAGATGAGGTGCCCAACTGAGGGAATCCGGTGTACACGGAGTTGGTAATCAATGGTAATCCCACGCAATCTTTGGTAATCCCTGGTAATCCCTGGTAATCTTCGCTTTTCCCCAGTAATTGTTGGTAATCTCTTGGTAATCGTTGGTAATCACAAGTAATACTCAGTAACCCCTTTCGTAATCCTTGGTAATATCTGGTAATCAGTAGGTAATCCCTGGTAATCTTAAACTGTCGGGCGATCAAAATTTCTCGGTAGTTTCTTGTTTGCTGACTGGTAATCTTTGGCAATCCACGGTAATCTTTGGTAATCCATGGTAATCTTTGGTGATCCATGGTAATCTTTGGAAATCTTAGGTAATCATTGGTGTTCTTAGGTAATCAATGGTAATCTTTGCAACCTTGATAATAGTGGTAATCCCTCGTAATCCTTGGTAATCTTTGTTCTTTGGTAATCCGGTGTATACACAATTTCATCGAGTTGGGCACCCCTCGAATTGACTATCGAAGATAATCCTCAGACGGGTGAGAAGGCAATACACCTGCGAGAGCGCTTCGCCCTCGCCCGCACGCGGTTGCACCGCTCACCTCATCTCGCCGTCCTTGCTCAGCCGGTCCAGCTCGCTCTGGAGGAAGATCTTCTCGTCCTCCATGCCGTCCAGCAGCTTCTGCAGGCGGTTGTTGTTCTTCTGCACCTTCTCATAGTCTCCGTTCAGCGTGTCGATCTGGGGGACAGGAACAGGCGGAAGCTCGTCATGATAAGGCAGTAGCACTAGCACGGTCTGCAGTGGAGGCTCAGGTCAGGGAATGTCAGACCCTTAAGCTAGAGTCCTGGATGGGAGAAAGACGCCAACTGCGTCGCGACACGTGATTGGTCGGCGCCATTTTGACTTCAGCCCATGTTAATCCCCGTATACCTGCCCGGCGGCCCGGTCAGCCGGGTCCCTACCGCCGTATGCACGCATGCCAGCGGAGGAGCCGACCGGCGGAGTTCGCGCTTCTCTCCCATCCAGGACTTTACCTTAAGCCACTACAGTGCGCGCACGGCGGGAGCATCGCCCAGGCCGGGCGTGTCGACAGCACTAGCCCGCTGGGCTCCGGGCTCCGGGCGCCACCGGCGACCTACTTCCGGCATCGAGCGGCACAGTGCCGGGCCGGGCCGGCCGGGCTGGTAGAGTCCACGGGAGGTACCCGGCGTGGGGCGGGGCGGGGCCCTTACCATGGCGTTGATCTCCAGCCGGTTCTTGTCCAGGGCGTTCTTCTCGGCGCGCACCGTGTCCAGCGACTTGACCAGGATGTCCTTCTCCTGCAGCAGCTGGCTGCAGCGCGCCTTGGCCGCGTCCAGCTGGATGGTGAGGTCCGCGACGCGCGCCTCGAGCGACTGCTGCGAGCACTCGGACGCCTCCGTCTGGCGGCGCGTCGTCTGCAGCTGCTCCTGGCTCGCGTCCAGCTTGACCTGCAGCTCGTGGATGTGCAGCTGGTACTTGTGCAGCGCCGCCTGCACGGCCGAGATGGTGCCCTCGGCGAAGGCGGGCGACGTGTGCGCGCGCTGCTGGCCCGACAGGCGCTTGGGGGAGCGCGGCGGCACGGGCCCGGGCGGCGTCAGGTGCACGTGCGCCGACTGCGACCCCGCCGAACACAAACGGACAGTGATAAAAACCGGAAAATAGTTTGAACATGATGCTGCAGACATTCTGAATGTGCTAATGACAACAAGCACGCCCAATACAAGACCCCATTCACCTGCGACAGCATGACGGCGTCCACGTCGCGGCCCTCGGCGTCCTGGATGACGGCGTGCGCGATGTCGCGGAGCGCGCCCTGCAGCAGCTCCACCTCCTCCTGCATGCGCGTGACCTGGCCGAGGCCGGCCTCCGCCTCGCCGCACCGCTCCTCGAGCTGCTGCAGCTCGCGCGTCAGGCTCTGCACGCGCTCGTCCTTGCTCCGGGCCTCGGCCAGCGCGGCCTCGTGCGAGGCGCGCAGCGTCTGGATCTGCGCGCGCAGCTCGGCGATCTCGCGCTCGCTCTGCTGCCGGTCCTCGGAGGCCTCGCGGCGCGCGCCGCCCGCCAGCGCCGAGCACGCGCTCGCCATCTCGCGCGTCGTCAGCGTCATGTCGGAGCGCAGCCCCTGCAGGTCGCGCTGCGTGCTGGCCTGCAGCAGAGGCGTTCACAATAGCATCTCCAGCACGTCACCTGCCTAATTAAACAGGCGCCGAGTTTTTACTTGTGTAAATGTAATTTCCATGTTATTTTTATCGTTCAAAATGGGATAAAAGTCAGCTTATTTCTTTGAGAATATTACGTCAAAAATGATTGAAGTGCACTCATTCTATTTTGCTCGGTTGAAATTCTTATGAATTTTGAGATAAGTCGACTTAACTCATTTTCCTGCGGAAAGGATTTTGAGAAAAGGGGATGAGTCGATTTTTACAAGCCCTGGTGTGGAAGATACTCCCAAACCCTTTGGTACTCAAAAACGAATTTAAACTTGCTATATCACATCATACGTCACTCCTTATTTGATGGAGAAGCCGACTTACTACACCCGTCAGCTTCACAGCTCATTTCTTGCGCCGGAAAGACCTCTCTAGGATGCAGAGTCCTGCTATGAGAATGCTTTCAAAGCGGTGTAAAAATTTTTCCTACAGCCACAGCGCTTGCTCAGGTGTCTTATAAAGAAGCACCTAGACTGACAAACGCTTTCTTTGCCACCTACTACCACGGCCAGGGCGCCTTGTTATTTCCCCCCCGCACTATTGGCTGACTAACCTGCATGTCGGCGAACAGCCGCTTGACGGCCACCACGTCGCGCCACAGGTTGAGGAGGCGCGCGTGCTCCGTCGTGTAGTAGTCGTTGAAGGCCTGCTCCTCCTCCTTCCACTCCTCCTCCTTGAGCAGCATCTCCTCACGCAGAGCCTCCCAGTCGTTGGACAGCTTCTGCAGGTCCGAGGTGAGCGCCTCGTTGGTCTGGTGCGCCTCCTCCAGCTGGTCCCGGAGAGCCAGGTTCAGCTGCATCGTTTTGTCGCTCCTGGAAGTCATAGAGTACGCGCCCACCCCACTGTCACAAGTATCGCAGCAGATTTAAAATACATTTAGTAATTCTTTATAAAAAAAAAATAAAAAAAAATGTTATAAATTTAATTCCAAAAAAACAAGCAGGCTGATACCTTCGTATCATCTGCTAAAAATAGAGGAGCACATATCTAGCATCGATGAATTTCACATGGCAGCACACTCACTTCCTGCGCTCGTCCTCGAGGCGGAGCAGGGCCGTGTCGAGGTCGAGCACGCGGTCGCGCTCGCGCTCGTCCCGCTCCAGGGCGGAGGGCGGCCGCGGGGGCGCGAGCGTGTCCTCCATGTGGCCCTCGAGCTCGGAGCAGCGCTGCTTGTACTGCAGCACCTTGGCCTGCAGGCGGCTGACGAGCGCGGCCTGGTGCTGCTGCGCCTGCCGGTACGTGTCGAGGCGGCGCCGGTACGCCGCCTGCTCCTCCTCCATGCGCCGCCGCAGCTCGCGGTTCTGGCGGAGCAGGGCGTCGCCCTCGACGGCGGGCGCGCCGCGCGCCGGGCTGCGCGCCGCCGGGCCCGGGCTGCGCTCCCGGTCGCGGCTCCGCTCCCGCCCCGACTCCATCCTGGTCGCGCTGCGGTCCGCCGCGCCGGCGCTCGCCTGCGAGGGGCGGAGAGATCCAAACGTGACTCGGGCGTGAGGGATCGACAACTCTGCGTTCTAATGGGCAGGAGTCGAGGAAGGCGCCGCGACTCCACAAAAATGTGTACCGAGTGTTTCTTTGAATGCGTAACAGTGTTGCGGGATTGCATACTCGCCATAGCGCCACAAAGGCCATGGCGCCTTACGGACGAATGGAGAAGGCAAACCCGCAACACTGTTACACATTCAAAGAAACAGCCGGTACACATATTGCATGGTTTTGGCAAATTTCACAACTTAATATCTTTATTAATTGCTATATTATTATCTTTTTGAGCTTTCCAGGCTGAGAAAGAAACAAAACATGCAAAACGAGTGTTTTTCTACAAATAGGCACGTTTTGTTTTAGCTTGATTGTAAATATTGCACCGATTGTGTATGTGTACACATAATTGCATGAGTCGCGGCCACCTCGACAGGAATACTCTCGGTACACTCGGAGTACACGGAGTTCAGCCAAATTTCAACAGGCGAACTCTCGGAGTACACGGAGTACACCGGGAGTGTGCGGAGTACATTTGGAGTTCGTCGAGCCTTGAGCACAGGAGAACGCGATTTGCCGACTCCCTCGATCAGGCGCGTATAAATACATTTGTATTGTAGAGGTGTGAATTTCCACTTGAACAAGGAAGCGTGCGAATTTACATAGGAATTTCACTGACTTCAAGGGACAAAAGCACGAATGGGAAACAAACACAAATACAAAAGACGCGCTTGCTTTTTCAGAGTGCATCCACAGGCAAGAGGGCCCCGTTCTTACCTCGCGCTTGGAGGCGCTGCGCACAAACGGCGTCCGGCGTCGGTCCAAAGACCCGCCCGCTAGCGGCACCTGCAAGCAGAGAAGTAGAGACCTCAGCATTCGGCTCGGTGGTGGGGATGGGTGGGGGGTGGGGGCACCCCTCCCTCATACAGCTACCCGCGATAAGCCGTATGAAACTGGACGCAACACCGACAACCATAGTCGGCGTGTCCACCCACAAACAAAAACGAAAAGTGTTTGCACTCAGCGTTTCTGGTTAGTGCAGGGTGACAACCATATTTGTCTTGCGGACAGGGCCACTATATAAGTGAATGAATGAAGAGGATTAGATTACTATATTGTATGCTCAGCTGAAGCCGGTCTAAAACGGCCGCCTGAATATGAGTGCAGCGTCACACCATGATTTCCTCGCGGCCGGCCCTCCCCTCCCCGACAAACTACAATACAATGTTACCCCCGAGTGTTTCTCGGGCGGTCAGTCAGTACCGAGTCGCGGCGCTGGTCCGCAGACCGCAGCCAGCCGGCGGAGCTGGCCCTCGGGCACCCTCGGGCTCGGGGTCAGCAGGGAGGAGAGCAGCGCGAGCAACGCCCGGGTGCGGGCGGTCAGGCGCGCGGCGTACAGCGCGGCGTACAGCGCGGCGTACAGCGCGGCGGGAGCGCCGCCCGCGCGAGCCATCCGCGGGGGGCCATGGACCTAAACACCCTGCTGGACACCTGCTACACCCGCTGCGCGCGGCAAAAAGTCGTATCTGTTGTAGTTAGAACTGACGTAATTGCGCGTAATGCGAATGCGTGATACCCGGTACACGTTTTGTCTGCTGGGGTGGGACCAAGGGTGGGAACACCTCCGGCGGAGCGACCGCAGCGCGCTCGTGCGGACGGGGCGATCGGTTTGCAACTACCATTGGGGGGGGAGTGGCTCTTCGGCGCAGCGGCGGGGCGGGGCGGGGCGGGGCGGGGCGGGGCGGGGCGGGCGGAGAGGCAGAGGCAGTCACCGCACCAGTCTCATGTCACCCCCAAAGGACGGGGACACAAATAATAAAATCCGAGACCTGACGATCGAACGAGTCGCGTCTTCTTCCCCCATTCCTTCATGAGCTGTCCGCCCCTCCTCCGCGGCCCCGCGGCCCCGCGGCCCCGCGCCCCCCGGGGGCCCCACCGCGCTGGGACAGACTGGAGCCGCCCCCTCCGTAACGCAGAGGGGTAGTCGCCCCGCCCCGCCCCGCCCCGCCCCGCCCCGCCCCGCCCCGCCCCGCCCCGCCCCGCCGGCATGGCCCACGAAGCCGCGTCGGGCTGGGCCGTGGCACGCCTTCGCCGCAGAGCCCGGCCCAAGCGCGACATCCACGGTAAAAAAAAAGGGGGGGGGAAATGAAGATAACTGCTTCAAAATAACTATGGATCAAAGCTGTTAACAGGAAATCCCCGATCAAACTTGTTACCGTGTTAGTTTTAATGACTTTGCAAAGGCAGTGAACCTTTAGAAGGCCCCAAGTCACACGTTTTATGCTTTCAGTGAAAAGAGCTTTACCATTGATTTCAAAACCTTGTCCAGGGAACCACCATAGACAAAAGTTTTAAAATGTCGTTTCAGAACAGCGCATTCAGTATGTATACTTTTACTGGAAAAGTCATTTCGGTATAAGATGTTTTAACAATGTGTGGACAAGCTTTTCGATAACACATATTAGGGAAAATGGCTTCATGCTGGAGATGGACCTCACCATGGACCGCTGCTGCCCCGCGCGCCCCGCGCGCCCCGCGCTCACCACTGCACTTCCGGCTCCGCGCCCGTGAGCGAGCAGGTCGATGGAAAAAGAGCGAGAGACGCCGATAAATAAGGAGCCGCAGAGAGTGAAGATAAATGGAAAGCAAATGAATGACAAGCACGCACTGCGAGCTGGTTGGGCTCCCGCCCCGCCCCGCCCCGCCCCGCCCCACCCCGCTCCGCCTGGCCCGGCGCGGGGGTTACGCAGCCCCCAACTCCACCCGTGCCTGGCTCGGCGCGGCTCCCCGTCCACCGCCCCGCCCCGCCGCACCCCGGCCCGCCCCGCCCTGCCTGGGGGAGGGTTATCTCCGGGAGCATAGCACAGGCACAAGCAGAGAGAGGCCTATATGCGTTTGTGCAAACACACAGTATGGGAGAGATAACGGGGCGGACTCACCGAGGCAGACACACAGGGTCGCCCCCCTCCCCCTATACTCTCCACTTCCTTCTGTATTCCTCCCCTGACCAGCGACCTGCGGGGCGGGGCGGGGCGGGGCGGGGCGGGGCGGGGCGGGGCGGGGCGGGGCGGGGCGGGGCGGGGCGGGGCGGGGCGGACCGAGTGAAGCGTTAGGGAGGGTCCGGTGTGGTCCGCTCCCCGCCCCGCCCCGCCGGTCAGCCGGTCCGAGTCAGTCTCCGACCTCTAGGGGCGCAGCGCGACCCGGCCGGCCGGCCGCAGAGCACAGCGCCGCTGCACCGTGACCGTGCTGCCAGAAAAGTACGCAATAAGCAGCACGACCAATGTGGAGCAAAGCGGGCTGCACCCGTCCCGCCTAGCGGGCGACACATCAGCACATCATGCACACACTACTTTTGCCAAGGAAAGGCGAACAGGCACGCACAGATGCAGCCCGCTTTTTCCTCTGTGTTTGGGCCACATCCGCCGACGTTTTTGGCAACACTGAAAAAAAAAAAAACAATGCCGTGCAGAAAAAACGGGTGCGAGTTGAAAAAATAATAAAAATAAAAAAAAACTCACGGCCGTGAGCAATAGGTTGCCCTAACGGGGGCCTAAAAACTTTTTAACAGACAATGTATTCCACGAGTTTAATGCTGCGACAGCTGAACCACACAATAGACCTCTGGGACCACCGGGCACCACCACCAGGGACCAGGACCACCACCGCGACATGCCGGCGAACGCCGATGGACGAAGTTCTGCGCTCGCGCGCGCGGGAGGGGAGGGGGGGGGGCTGACAGTTATGCCGTGTCTCCAGTGATCACTGCTCCCGCTCACAATTCGCTTTGGCGCAGCGCACGCCCCGCCCCGCCCCGCCCCGCCCCGCCCCGCCCCGCCACGGTAAGTTTACCGCCCGCGACCCACATTATTACCGGCAGCGCGGGAGACAGCTGGCGCGCACGTAAATGCAAAGGGAACTGTTGCCCCCCTGCCTCACTCTGCCCTCTTGCCTTATTCCCACCGCCCTTCCTCCTCGCCGGGTCCAAGTGAGGCTGCCTTGGCGTCTGGGGCTAAACCTGCCCAGTCCTCAGTTAATACACCTCGGATACTCTATTCGCCAAATCGCGTCACTCCATATACAAAGGTCCAGACTGAAGGGGCCTCGGGCAATCAAGTTAGACTAGTGCGGAGTGACAAAGAGAATCAAATCAGCCTGAAAGCGGGTGGCTTAAGTCTGGGGTCATAGGCACCTTCCTCAAGGAGGGTCAGTGTGGCAGTGGAGTGGGGTGGGTGTGGGTTTGGGTGAGGGTGGAACACCTACAAAAGCTTTATCCTGCTTAGACCGCCTCACTATTGAAAACAGGGAGCCCCCTAACAAGGGATTCACGGGCAGCTCTTGTTAGTTGTCGCGAGGCCACCTCGTGTAACACAGGTAACACATCCCATCACTCCGATTCGCTGTTTCTTTGGATACTTTCAGTTTGTCGTCAAAATATGGAAAATTCCGGAAATTCGGAAGTTTCTTACAAAATTTTACTGAAAACCTTCGGTAATTATTAGAAGACGGCAACCTGCATGCGACATGCGACAGTGGCGAACCCCTCGGCCCCTGCCCCATCAGCCTTACCTAGGCGGTATGCAATCTTGGATGCAATGCACTTACGGCACCCCCAGCGCGCCCCCTCCTGCACACACACACACAGTACCTCTGCCGTCTACTCAACGTCCACGGCGGCGCTCGACATCGGCGTCGCCTCCCTCGGCGTCCAGCACGACGGGAGGAAGACTCGGAGGTCCCTGACGCCTCCCATGGCGCGTCGAGCGGTGAGACGGGTACGTGAGGAGGGCGCGCTGGCCTGGCCACGGCGCCCAGCCCCCGGCCTGCTGGCCCCGCCACCCTGCACTAAACAGCCCCGGGCCGGCCGGGCAGGGCTGGGCTGGGCTGGGCGCAACCCTTTCACACTCGGCGCCCTCTCCCCCCCCCCTCCATGACGCAGAGCAGAGCTTTCATCGGCGGTCGCGGGGCTGGGCTCGCAGCCCGCACCCCACACCTCCGGGACGGGCAGGACCCCCCCTCACCATCACCAAGACTCCACCTCAGCTCAGCCGGGGCTGCCAATTAAAACGTCTCTCTCGCGATCAACGCGCGCTCCACGCCAGCACCGCGCCCTCTCAACCGCCCCGCGCCCGCCCGATGCCCTTAACACTACGCACGAAACAAACAATCGAAAGTGGGAAAGAGGCGGTAGAAATTGGGGCACGTCAACTTCAGAGAAGGCCTACCCTGCACACGACGAGCACCTTGTTTTTTTATTTTTTTGTTTTTTTCGGTCACTGTTGATGGCTGTTGATTTATCACCAATTTATCACTGCATTCACTGAGCAACAGCAAATATAGTAAACGGCACATGGCGGAGGGGGTGAACCGCACCGTAGAGTAAATAATAGCGCCGCCCTGGTGACACAGCCGCCACACCACGGGGCGAACTCGCTGTTCCCTTGTACTCGCCTAGTCCTGGGCTGTCTCCAGGCAGACCAAAAATAGTTGGGGACTTTGGTGAGGGACCACACTGTTAAACTTTAAGTCGTCACATTACGACAAATAAGTTAGTGTAAGTGCTTGATTTTACGCTTGAAAGGTTCGTCACAAAGCGGCGAAATGAATTAGTCGTCACATCACAACTTGAATGTCAAGTGGCAAGTTAATAGTAGCACTTATTGGTACAACTGATGTGTCGTCACAAGATGATTTATGATGTGATAAGTGTTTCGTAACATGCAAGCCAATTTTTTTTTTTATTTTTTAATATTTATAACATTTTCATTATTCGGTAAGGGGTTTTGGAGTCACACAATAACATACCATAAACATGGAAGGGATGATAATAAAACACATGACGACACCAGAACATACTTTAATAAATGAGACCCTAGTGCAACTGGTGCAACAGAGTGGTTGAGGTCCGGCATTAACGCCTGCAAGAATTCGAGGTAGGCCGGCCCGCCATACAGCCAAGCATTGTTGGGTCGGGGTTGCCTACTCATCAGGCGTCCAATTGTATAACTTCTCAACCACGTCAATATTGATTTTTACACTCCGTAACACAATTTTCAAAACTTGTGACGAATAAATAATGTATTCGAGACAATTGGTATGCCACGTGACGAATGGTTCGTTCATATTGAGTGACAAATGGTTCATCACGTGACGAATAGTTCTATTATGTTGAATGCCAAATGGTTCGCCACAGTGTGACGAATGACTGCATGAGATGAATGTTTCATCTCAGCCCTTGTGACGAACAATTGGAAGCAATAATTATCGTCAGATCACGATTTGGTTCGAACAGCGCAGGGCAGGGGGACCTACAGGGGCGCAAAAACTGGGAGGTAGCAAAGTGAGAGGGGCACCGAGCCAAGCCGAGCCAAGCCAAGCCAAGCCGAGCCGAGCCGAGCCGACACTGTCAGAAAAAACCACTGAGTTTGGTACGGTAAAGTATGGTCAACAATTTGCCTAATCAGCCGGTACCTGATCGAGTACGGTCTTTGAAGTACGGTTTACGGTTATTTCTTTTAACATGGTGTCTTATGGGGGCTACAATGAATGAGGTACGGTGATGCTGTACCTTGCCCACCATAGTTTTCCGTACACAGTCTTGCACTTTGGTACAGGATTTTTGGCAGTGGAGTCACCGGCATGGAGGGGAAGCGGCACGGGAGTGCGCCGGCAGGCGATGCGGATGAGAAGGTGAGGGCTCTTATCTCCGGACAGATCTGCGCGGCATACTTGGGGTGAAAATCGAAGGGCACCGCATCGACAGGGGCTGAACGAGAAAGCGGCGCAGGTCCCTTCGCCACTCGGCGCGGGGCGGGCGGAGCGGGCGGAGCGGGCGGAGAGATACACTGGGGGGCAGCGGGACTCGATTATGGAGCGCACGCAAGGGACGGAGAAACTGGCGACAAGGTCCGCCGTGCTCCGGGAGTTGAGTTCTGCTACTCTGATGTACCGACCGAGTGTCACAGACAGTAGTGTTGCCAGAAAAGCAGGCAAAACCCGCCCCCGCCCAACACACAGCTGTGTGGAGCGGTCGGTATTCACGCCTGCCTACAAGGCAAAATATACACACTTGTGCAGAGGAATGGCCAAGTAGTTAGGCGTTAATACCGACCGCTCGAAACAACTGTGTGCTGGGACGGGTTTGCCTTCTTTTACTGGCAACACTAGTTACAAGTACAAGTACTTGTTACAAGTAACAAGTGCCGCGAGCCACTAAGTGATAGAGAGGGGCCTTGGGGATCCGCAAGCTACATTTACGTGTTTTCGGTTTCACCCAAAGAACTAAAGGAAATTATGTCGTAATTTAATGTTCGTTGAATAATTACAGCGAAGGTCGTGAAAGTAACAAAGACAGTCGACAATACTGCCGTCACCACAAACGGCACAAAAAATCGCTGCTTGACGACTTCTGCTTAAATTTTAACGAATTTTCTTGTGGTGACAAACTTAAATTACGACACTCAGTAATGAGAGAAAACGTTGTTCAGTGTAAAAATTTCTTGTAAGTGAACGAGAAACAAATTTGCAGGTTTCACTGTTAAATCGGTACACTGCGAAGACAAAGCAGGTGCTATCTAATGCCTATTTAGAGCGTTAGTGAAACAGTGCCTTTCCAAAGGCGCTATTGCAGTAGTGCCTTTGAAAGGCATTTTGTCACACCTTTGTTTTTCCAGTGCAGATTTTTCATGAAACTTCATGAAAAATTTTGTAGATAAAAAAGAAAAATTCGCGAAACAACAGATATAGTTTGTAAAGTGACGTAATTCTTTTGTGAAGTTACATAATTTTTTTCGGCAAAATCTAAGCGTGCGATGCCGTGACCAGGATTCGAACCTGGGTTATTGCGGCCACAACGCAAGGTACTAACCACTATACGATCACGGCTAGCAACACGCCTCTGAGAGGATTGAAGTGAACACGCCATCCGATGCAAGAGCCGTATGTGTACAGTCGGAAGACTATCGAGTCCCTCCTCACCCGAGCGCCCTCACGATAGCAGAGGTACCGAGCGAGTAATAAAAATGTCTCAAGGCGTGAGCTCGGTTCGAATTTGAGTTACTGTACCCACAGTGCCTAGTAAAAATGAACAATAATGACAAATAAAATGATTAAACCTTCAACACACTAATCTGTTCAACAAAGTATTTGTTGTCACTAATGAGTTGGAGAATTTCACATTTTTTTTTGAAAATGAATGACACAAAGCGGCTTGCCAAGAATGGCTGGAGCCTCTAAAAACAGTCATCTTCGATGGGGAAAATATTACTAAATAGAGAAATAAAAAAAAAACATACAAAGAGTAAGAAAACACCTCCACTATACTAAGTTAGTACAAATCAGGTGCGGATTCCGGATTGTGTTGAACATAGAACAGGCCGCCTGATGTATAGGCAATACGAGTTCCTGAATATAGGCAAAAATCTCAATGAGCGACTAACACATCTCAGAGCGGCCTGATTCGTGCCTGATTGCGAAAAAGAGCAAGATAGGTTAGACTATAAGGTCTTATGACGAAAAGGGGAAAAAATGACGTCTAATGCCGTGACCAGGATTCGAACCTGGGTTATTGCGGCCACAACGCAAGGTACTAACCACTATACGATCACGGCTAACCGACGCCTCTGACACGGCCTGGTTGGCTTGGCAAGGAGTTGCTGCCGCGAAATAACATTGGCGGAGGAAAAGAAAGTGTAGCATAACGTTAATGCAAGGGGCCGCGGTCGGTCTGAAGGGAGAGAGGGGCAGAGGCGGGCGGGGGCAGGAGAGACCGGGTGGGGATGGAGGGAAGAGGGAGGGGAGGGGAGAGGGTATGGTCGAGTTGCCTCGCCGCGGTCCGGCCCGCCCGGCGTTATCCCGTCAGCGCCCCGCGTAGCGGGCTCGGCTCCGTCCCGCCCCGCCCTGCCCCGCCCCGCCCCGCCCGTGGCGGCCGCGCAGCGAGCCGCGGGACTCTTGGCCGCGACCGGCCGCCGCAGCGCTGCAGGAGCTTCGTAGCCGTGATCGTATAGTGGTTAGTACCTTGCGTTGTGGCCGCAATAACCCAGGTTCGAATCCTGGTCACGGCATCACAAGCTCAATTTTTTTCCCCCGAGATAACGGGTGAAACGATAAGTTCAACAGCCTCACCCGTGACAGCCTCTCAGTTTTACGTTTATGTTTTGGTGTGTGTAAGAAGGTGTGTCAATGTTGAGAACATGCAACACGTAATACTTTTAAAAAGAGCTTGAGATTGAGCTCACCTCACGTCAGTGAAACACCACCGATTTAACCCAATTCATTAAATTCGAACCAAATTTAAGTCAATTCGAATAATAGAAGACCTTGTCCCGTGCTCATAGAAGAACAAGAACTCCGGAAAAGTGCCTTTATATTTTCGACAACAGGGGCATATTTCTTTTCGCGGTCAGTGGTTTTTGGTACATTAGTAAAGGAATATAGCCAGAAATCACAAGTTTGCTTGAAGATTCGCCATATAAGCAAAGATTCTAATGCCACCTCAGGAGTTCTTGTTCTTCTCATTTGTACGGGACAGGTTGTCAATTAAAATCTCTAATTCACGCACATTCAAATCCGACTCACTCCTCATTGTGAAAAATAGTCGTAGATTTACGGGAAAATTTTTCAAGGAAGCGGAGATGTAAAATTTGAATTACAAATCGTAAAATTAAACGCACTCCCTATATCAACTTGAAAGTCAATACGGCCAAGAATGCGTTGTCGTAAACAAGAATGCGTTGTCGTAAATTAACAAGGTTGTTCATAAGTGGTCATTAACAAAATATATCGTAAATCTTCAAAGATATTTTTCAAAAAGCAAACACTTTGAACGACACAGAGTTGTAAATTTACGAGCTTAGTTGTAAATTTACGACAGCAAATTCTTACTCGTCATGGAAAACTAAGTCGATACAGAAAAAAAATGATCGACTGGAAACTTTACGACGTTCATCATAGAAAATTTTCTCGTAACCATTACGAATATTTTTCACAGTGTAATACAAAGAACTCAGTTCTACCGCTAACGAGTTTAACAGCCCCCGAGTTTTCTTGAACACTTTCCCCAAATTCAAAAAGAACTTTCAAATATAAAAGCAGAACTATTGGTGAGAATCATAAATTTTATTCAACACACACTCTGGTAATCCAGGTGTGCGAATGTCGCACACTTGTAGGTGTGCGAGGATTCATTCGTACACTTGGCCACTCACACGTTTAAGCGGCCAAGTGCACGAATGAATACTTGCACACCTTTAAGTGTGCGACATTCGCACACTTGGGTTTCCAGTGCAATTTCAACATATAGATTTACATTTGAAAACTACATGGACGTCGTTTAAGCATTTTCGTTGAATACTTTTTACAGCTGAATTTCCACTTACATTGTATAGAAGAGAAAACTAAATTAAAACATTCAGTGAAAACATGGGCGTCGAGATAATAATTAATTACTGCACTTGGTCGGCATTGTTAGCCTCCCGCCGGCTCAGCCCGCGGCCTGCCGTCTCAGCTCGTTATTTTCATTCTAATTTGGTTCGACTGGATCAGCTGCGGCCATAAGGGGCCATCGTCAAGAATAAATAAATGAATAAAAAACTCACGGGCGCCTCCCTAACGGGGGCCTAGAAAATACTTTCTGGCGAAAGAAATTGGCACCCCTCAGTCGCCTAAAAAACTTTCTAACTAAAGGGGGCCTAAAAATTGAGTCTAATTCACTCCGGTTAATTTACTCTAGGAAAAAAAAATCCACAAAAAACAAGTGAGTTCAAGTACTCATTGCTTGCTTGCTGCTGCTGCTGCACACTTCAGAGTATTCAGCAAATTATGTGTAGTACATGCCCACGTGTGCAGTAAAAAGTGTGTACATGACCATATGCACACTTTGTATAATATACATGCGTAATCCTCGTGAGATTTTTCGTGTGAACATGCAATGGTGTTCAGCCAATAGTGTCTATAAATCGGTATGCACTGACTATTTACTGGAATCATGGGCATGTACACATTATTTGCTGAATACTTCGAAATATTCAGTAAATAATGAACTTGTGCACACCTGGTTTTCTAGAGTATAGTTTCTTAAAATCGTACATTCGTAGTTATTGTAGTTATTCATCGATCGGAAACATGGTGTATGACCGCTACTATCAATGTCTTGTCTTTTAATAAAATTTCCCCACTCCGGTCGCGCAGACACCCGTGCGGTGCGCGCAGGTCCACGCCGCAACCCCCGCAAGCGCCCCTCCCCTCCCCTCCTTCCTCCTCCGGCCCCGAGAACCCCAGGCCCCATTTTAATTGACTTTCTTAAACGGCGGGAATCCCCGACCCCACCGCCAGCGACCGCACTGGGGCAGACACTGGCTCCACCTCGCTCTGCCATGACCAGCCAACCTGACCCCGCGCCGCCCCGCGCCGCCCCGCGCCGCCCCGCGCCGCCCCGCGCCGCCCCGCGCCGCCCCGCGCCGCCCCGCGCCGCCCCGCGCCGCCCCGCGCCGCCCCGCGCCGCCCCGCGCCGCCCCGCGCCGCCCCGTAGCGGCGTGACAGTCGTCCCTCCCCCCCTCCCCTCAACTCCTCCGCGCCCAGCCGCGCAAAGCCCGTCAGCTGCCCTGCAAAACGGTACGGTAGGCGTTAGGAGGACGAGGGGGGCATCCGAGGGGTACCTCATATTCCCCAATCAGTGAACACCCTGCGTTTCAATCATATTCCAATCACTAGCCAGTCAGTCACATAATTACGTAACATAATTACGTGACGTCTCATGCAGTTTCACCTGCTTTCAGTTGCAATCTTGATTATAGAGAGATATATTTTGTCACGAGTTTCTGGAGCACATTTTTCCTCGCCTCCAGCAAGTGTTTTAGTGCCGCTCGTCGGCCACCCTTCCTGGCCGCGGAGGTGCGTCCCCAGCGCGCCCGTCGCGTCGCCTCTATTGTCAGTGTCTGGGCCGCGTCCTAATTGCAGAGCCATCAGGGAGGGAGGAGAGGGGAGGGGAGGGATCCCCTTGCAGCGCAGGTAGGGGGGGGGGAGGGGGGCGCTGAGCGGAGCCGAGCATTTCGACCCGTCGTCGCCTTCGCCGGTCCCCCTTCCCCCTTTCCACAAGGTATACGCGTGTCGCGCACATCAACACCTAGAAAAATCGTTTCTTCACCATCCAAACACAAAAACTCAGAAAAGACAAAAATTCCGAAAAAATTATAATCGTCGGCCAAATTTCAGAGTTGTCACCCCATCGCCTGCAGGTGTTTAAGGAGGGAGCACGCAACTGAGGGGTAAATAACTCCGAATTTTGATGTACACCACTAATTCAAAATTCACACTAATTCAAACTAATTCACGCGAATTCAAAACTAATTCACGCGAATTCAAAACGAATTCAAAACAAATTCAAGCAAATTTAAGTAATGACCTCAGAAAATACACGCACATCTGATCCAAATTATTCTCTCGATATGAAATAGGATTTTTAGTAAATTATTGTGAATGATTTCTATTTATTCCAAATTATTGGAAATTGACTTGCAACTGCGCAAAATAATCACAATTATTTCAATTATTTTTTAAAACTTTTCAGAAACAAATTTTGCTCTGCAATTGAAAGGGTGGCGTGAAAACATGGAAAATTTTTGCGGCAGTAAACCTCCCGAAGGAGGTTGCGGTTCCCGCCAGGCACAGGGCTTTTACCCCCTGTGGCAGCCAACTGCTTCGGTGTTCCATGGGAACCGGCGCTTTGCTGACTGCGATCCTATCGCGCAATTCGACAGATTTGATCCCCGTACCACCATTGGCCTACCCCTAGAGGTACGAGCGGTGTCAAGAGCGTTAGACTTCCTGATCCCAGTTTCAGAGGCCTTACCTCAGAGGGGTACGCGGGATTCGAACCCACAACCCCGAGTGCCGACACGTAGCCAGAACAGGAAGCGACCCAACGCCCAGAGCCACCGAGCCAACGGCGGTGAGACGTGTTTAACTTCTATTTGACCTGCCATCCACCTGCGACCAAAGGGAATGTCCAGCGCGAAAAACACTTTCCCAAGTGGGAGTCGAACTTCGGACCACTCGGTTCGGAGTTCCGCGCTCTACCAACTGAGCCACGACACCACGATGACTGTACAGTGCGACGGGTTCGAGCCGTATTTGTTGCGTATCCTGCAGCCTCCAGCCAGGAGGACAGGGCAAATACAACTCGAACCCGTCGCACTGTACAGTCAATGTGTCGTCGTGGCTCAGTTGGTAGAGCGCGCAACACCGGACCGAGTGGTCCGAAGTTCGACTCCCACTCGGGAAAGTGTTTTTCGCGCTTGACGTTCCCTTTGGTCGCAGGTGGATGGCAGGTCAAATACAAGTTAAACACGTCTCACCGCCGTTGGCTCGGTGGCTCTGGGCGTTGGGTCGCTTCCTGTTCTGGCTACGTGTCGGCACTCGGGGTTGTGGGTTCGAATCCCGCGTACCCCTCTGAGGTAAGGCCTCTGAAACTGGGATCAGGAAGTCTAACGCTCTTGACACCGCTCGTACCTCTAGGGGTAGGCCAATGGTGGTACGGGGATCAAATCTGTCGAATTGCGCGATAGGATCGCAGTCAGCAAAGCGCCGGTTCCCATGGAACACCGAAGCAGTTGGCTGCCACAGGGGGTAAAAGCCCTGTGCCTGGCGGGAACCGCAACCTCCTTCGGGAGGTTTACTGCCGCAAAAATTTTCCATGTTTTCACGCCACCCTTTCAATTGCAGAGCAAAATTTGTTTCTGAAAAGTTTTAAAAAATAATTGAAATAATTGTGATTATTTTGCGCAGTTGCAAGTCAATTTCCAATAATTTGGAATAAATAGAAATCATTCACAATAATTTACTAAAAATCCTATTTCATATCGAGAGAATAATTTGGATCAGATGTGCGTGTATTTTCTGGGGCATCCCCGAATTTAAAACGAATTCAAGTAAATTCACAAAAAGATCACAATTATTTTTTAAAAAAAAACTTTGCAATAAATTCAAAAAATTCAAAGCTAATTCAAAACGAATTCAATTCAATTTAGACAAATTCAATTCAAATTCACGCAATTTGTACACCGAATTCAGAGTTGTTTACCCCTCGCACGCAACAGTCTCGCGGGTTTGCCTACCCAAGAGGCCACAGAGCAATGCTGCTAGACCGGGTAGGAGCGCTAACCAGCATACTGTTACTTGCTCTCTGAAACACCCGGTGGTGCGAGCCAAAGCTGCAACGCGTGCGCTGCACCCCAGGAACCTGCCCCGCCCCCGCCCTGCCCCACCACCCTTGACACCCCCACCCCCACTCCTTCCAGCAGGACACCCGCGGCGGGGAGCTGCACGCTGGTCGCGCGCGCCCGCCCGCACGGGGCCCGAGGAGCTGCACCGGTAAGCGCACACCATCAGAAAATAATTATTGCTATGATATGATTGGTCTCTAAAGAGTACTGGGCGTTTCTTTAAATGCGTAACAGTGTTGCGGGCTTGTATACTCACGAGCGCTGCAGGGGCCCACTGTGAAAAATACTCGTAAGGGTTACGGGAAAATTTTCCATGATAAAAATCGTAAAATTACATTTTGAAATTGTAAATTTACAAGCACTCACTATCGACTTGGAATTGACCGACGAGCAAGAATGGGCCGTCGTAAATTTACGACATTTTTTGTAATTTTGATTTACAAAATATGTCGTAAATTTACGAGGATATTTTTCACAGTGCCATGGTCCCTTACGTGCGAATGGGGTAGGCAGACCCGCAACACTGTTACGCATTCAAAGAAACACCCGGTACTTCAGAATTTCGGATGATAGAATACTTTAAGTCATGGAATGTTAGAGTGTGATTGGAAAGCACAAGGCGTCCACTGATAGGAGGAGCAGTACCCCTCGGCCGCGCCGCGCCGCGCCACCCGGCGCCCAGCCCGCAGCTCACCCCGCCCGCTGCATTACAGAGCCGCACCCTTCTGTCGCCTTATCGGATCAGCGCGTCGTTACAGCTGTGGCTATGGCCCATCGCTATAGCATCCTCAGCTATAGCATCTGCCCCGATCACACGGGCCCAGGTGGTGGGGTGGCGCAGGGCGGGGCGGGGCGTGGAGGCGCGGGCACCGCTGCGTTAAGGTTATTGCCGCGTATGGTCGCTACATCTTTGGTCCGGAAAACGCGACGCAGCAGTATAGGCCTCGAGCCGGCCTCGGCACGTGGGGCAGCCCGACCCGTGCAACGACTGCACTTTAACATGTCTGAGATGCGAAAAAGAAGTCATAACACATGCAGCACTGACGATCCCAACGGGTCACAGGAGGCCACTCAAAGGGTCGTCGACTCCGATACCCTCTGTCTGCATGCAGGACTTCTGACGTTCCCTCGAGTGTTTAATCGATAACAAAATGTCATCAACATTACGCCTGTTATTTCATGTCGATTTTTCACATCTCCATCACACAACTCCTTAATTATTGCTTCAAAATAACCGATAATATTTCACATTCCTTCGTGCGTTACGCATTGCGGTAATAGGAAGAGGAGTTGACGAACCCTCTGGAGCGCAAGCAGACAGTAGCCGAAGAGCCGAAGTGGACAACCTATAGGTTATGACCCCATCCCACAGAGCATACTCGGCCCCGTGCGGTTACTTGCTGATACATATCTAACAGAGGCTCTAGTCCAAGCCTCGGACTAGGCCGGCCGTGCCCCCCCCCTCTCCCCTCCCCCCTTCGGGTGGTGCGCCCCGCTACACCACACCTGCCCTGCATACAGTCCGAGTGCAACCCTTCAGGATTATGCAAAACGCTCGGGTGGTCGGCGTGCCGCCGCGGGGCGGGGCGGGGCGGGGCGGGGGCGGGGCGGGGGCGGGGTGGGGCGGGGCGGGGCGGGGCGGAGTGGCCGAAGTGACCCTGACCGCATACAGCAGGTGCGGTGCAAGGCGGGGAGGCCGCTGGGGTTGCAGCGGGCCGGGCAGGGCAGCCCGCTTAGGGGGAGAGACAAGAGGCAAGGACACGCGCAGGTGTGGAGGTGGAGGAGAGCGAGTTTTGCACGAGACACACCACAGGGCGACGGGGTGAAGCGGGGCGAAGCGGGGCGGAGCGGGCGAGCCGCGGGCGGTAACGTTTCACGGAGCGAGGGGAGTGATACCGTGATATGCATCGACACATATATGTACGGACTGGAAGGGGGGATAGGGGAGGGGGAGAGGCCGCAAGCTCACCACCAAGTCGCCACACGCCACACTCACACTAACACTCGCGCACACACACAGTCGCACACCTCGCACGCTAGGGGAGGGCTGCGACAAAAAGTAGTTTCCCGGAGCGTCCTGCCACCACCCGGCTGGAGGCAGTTGTGTCCTGCACCACGCAAGTCATATGTGCCGAAAAAACGGTACACCGGCAAAAGCTCGTTGGCCAAACCTGCTGCACGAAACCCAGCGCAGACATGGTCACAGTCACGCAGAGGGAGACTTTCAAATTAAGAATCGGATAAACGCATGGACGAACGCATATCTTGAATATGCGTCGACAGAAGACGAAACCTGCCTGGCTCATCTCGGCCCGCAGCGGAGGCGGGGAGCCGAGGCTCACCTGCTCGGGGATGGGCTGCAGCACGGACACGTTGACGGCGTGCCTCACGAGGCGGTGGCTCTTGGACTCGCGCCGGAGCGTCACCTTCTCGTGCACGTCGATGCGCAGGCGCTGGCCGCCGCCAGCGTCACCCTCGCACGCGTCCGCCTGCGACGCGACGCTGTTGGTGGACGGGCGCGCGCCGCCCGCCGCGTCCAGCAGCGGCATGGCGAGGAGGAGGGGGGGGGGAGGGGGAGGATGGCTCGCAAGGACGTCGTCAGGATGTCGTGAGGGTGACGTCACCGACGCCATGAGGCGCTCATCGTCCGCGGGACACCGGCGCGGCGCGGCGCGGAGCCGGGGTGGGGTGCGCGTGCCCACCTATAGTGTCACCCTCCCCGGGGGCGGCCGCGCTGACCACTGGTCGCCTGGGCCGCCGGCCAGCCTGGACGCCCGGCTGGACGCCCAACCCTGAAGTCTTATCGATCTCGCCAGGGCCTCGGCCACAGCGTGGCCGGCCCGCGGCCGGCCGGCCGGCCACAACAAAACACTACGCGCGGCGTGGCGCGGCGTGGCGCGGCGGCGTCAAGGGGTGGCGACGCCATCAGCTGACCAGCCGGCCGGCCGGCAGGCCCGAGGCGGGGTTAGGGGGCGGGTCAGCTGAGGCTCAGGTGCGAGCCGCTTGGGCTGGGCGGCCAGGCCCGGCGCGATGCGAGGACGCGACAACGCAGCACCCCCTACTCCGCTCACCCCGACCCCAGGTAAGGTAAGACACGGCCGGTACCCATTGGTTTCCTTATTTCGCGAATGAGTCCTGGCACAGGTGTGTCGCGATTCTAGCTAGTTTTAGCCAAGAGGACTGCATTCCCGATAAATAAACTGGCAGCACCCGCAAGGGCGCTATCGCCAGAACAAGCCAATAAAACCCAAAAGTGCGCGCCACCAGCCCACCGAAACAGACCTCTTGTAGCTGGCCGCCGACACGCGGCTGCTGGATCCACTGTTTAATTCTTACGAAGCACTTTGCAAGGACATGCGAGCATCCAGATGCCTGGTAGGGAAATTGCAGCGTGCATGGTTGCGGGTCAGCTGACCTCACTCACCCTGGGCATGTCTGCAGGCTGTCGGCCGCTGCTGCCGGGGCTGGCGCTGCAGGCGCTGCAGGCGCTGCTCGCCGCAGTCGCAGGAGGGCTGAGCGACGTGTGCGCTGCGGCTCTGTCTGCCGTGCTTCTGTCTGCCGCGACAACCACGCTGCCGCCGGCGGGGGCGGGCCCGGGGGCGGGCCCGGGGACGGGGCCGGGGGCGGGGGCGGTCCAGGGAGGGGCGGCCTGCAACCCCTCCACCCCGGCCGCCTGCGACGCCCCCAGGGCCTCCCCGAGCAGGGCGAGGATTTCGTGCAGGTCTGCAGGATCGGCCGGCAGGACGAGCGGAGCCCGGGAGCGCGCCGAAAGACACGGCAGGGGCACGCCCCCGCCCCCGCCCCCGCCCCCGCCCCCGCCGCCGCCCCCGCGTGACATCATCACCCCCGCCCCGGCCCGCGCCCCGGCGGCCCCGGCCTCCTCACACCATCGCTGACACGCAACCGTTGCTTGTGTTTTTTTCCCTGTTTGCGCTGGAGGTGGGGCGGGGTGCGGCGCGGCGCGGCCGCGGGGCTGGTGTCTCATGCTGGAGGCATCCTGGAGACGCGAGTCGGCCGCCCTAAAGACGACTCGCTGTGCCGTCCGAGAGGCGAGCGTCGAGACGGCGGCCAGAGCCTTGTCACATGACGGTCAAGCTACGCGCCGTCGAATGTCATACACAACATTTTTAGCTATGGTCGAAAGCAGTGGTAAAAGTAAGGCGTAACTCCCCCCCTCCCCCCTTTTTCAAGCTTACTGGTATTACGCTTGAGATGAAGTGAAACAGGTCCATCTATCAACAGTAGAAAGGAGGAGGGGGGAGCGGTTCAATGTGGGTTGCCTACATACAGGGATTTTGTAGTTAAAGTTTCCTACCTTTCGGGCGGTTCACTAGAGCCCTATATACATTTTCTTTTTTGGAGGATGAGGGGTGCTGCCCCCTCCCCCCAATTTGCGCCTGCTATACAACCCTATTCGCCGCACTGTAAAAAAATATGTCGTAAATTTACAACATATTCGTAGTTAAGTTTGTTAGCGACATTTGTCGTAATTTTACGAACATGTTGTAATTTATCAATGTTCATAAAATTTCATAAAACATGTTATGCACTTGGAAAAAGTGTGTGTTCACAAACAACCCAACAATGTAGTTGTTTTGAAACGACATGTGTTGCTAACAAACTTAACTATGAATCTGTTGTCGCGTTACAAGTTCATAGGTACTTGTTCCGTAATGGGCCATTACGATTGAAATAGGAAGTGTTAGAGCGTCTTTGCTCAGTGACACCAATGCAACAAATGTTGTTGTAAGCCAACAACACAGTCGTCATGGGCAGTGTCGTCAACTGACAACTATTTTTAACAGTGCGTTTCTAAAAGGATCACCTACGCGTCATTTCAAGCGTAACCTCTGCAACAGTACGCTTCATTCAAGCAGCGAGCAGTTACACCTTCGTCTTACTAGTGAGCAGTCCACACCGCAACTACCGGAATATGCTGTTGGAACAACAAGTATCAGCTAGACGTGCGCGATGGGTTTCATTTCCACAAACAAAACTGGGTGGATTAAAGTCAAAGCCATAAAAGACTGAATACAGAACAGAGCTTACGCTGATAATGACCCTTGGTTCCATGTAACCACAGCTCATTCACCTCTCGCTTACCGATCCTACTAAGGACTAGCAAGATGGCCGTTCTTAAATTGCTATGCTCTCATACTTTTTTTGAAACTGAGGGTCCAGGGTTCGATACCACTCAGAGTAAAGACTCTTTCTTCCGAGGAAAAAAAGTTGTTTCAAGGTGGATCTGGCAGGAAGAATATGCCCGTCTATAAATTTATTGGTTTTAAGTCGGTAAATATTTTTCTGGTCAAAGTGTCGAAATATTTTATTTAACATACATTTGCAGGATTAACTTTTGCACAAAGGGTCGTCAACTCCGATATTCCCCCGTACACGAGATGATATTACCTCAAGTATTACATACATTGATATTACCCATATTACAGGTAATATTACGTTGATATTACCTATTTTCCCAGCATTATGACGCCAGTACTGTAAAATTGGTGTTATATTACCAATAATACCTGTAATATTACATATTCCTCCGTACACGGTCAAGCGGAGTTGACGACCCTTTGCTTTTACATCACTGGTAAAACAAATGTTTAGTTTCAATACATCATGGTGTATAGTTGGCAATTCTATACATGACATGATGTATAGCTGGAACTAAACATGACAAGATGTTTAACACCTATACACTTCGTAAAGAGGTTAAACATTTTGTAATGTATAGAAGTATACACTTGGGCGAGGCTTTACATGGAAAAGCATGGGGATACCTCGCTGCGCCAAGTGTATAGCCAACTGAACACTTGCAAAGTGTTTAGATAATAGACATCTGCTGATGTATAGTTTGAACTAAACATGATATCGTATTTAAATATTAAACATTAGCAGTTAAACATCATTTGATTTTTAGAACTATAAATTTGTTTTACCAGTGATGTTTCGGTAACTTTGCACACTATGGTTTAGAGAAAATGTCTTGGCACCAACTATTCTAACAATTTTTATGTAAAATCTATCAAATTTTTTCAGTGTTCCAAGTACTGCATTAGTTAGAAGCGAGGAAGGGAGATGCTCCATGAACACGTAACCGAGGGGGCATGCACTCGCGTATTAATCGGGTCACTCTATCGGTCATAAAGGCGTAATAGTGTGCGTAATAGAAGCGTAATGGCCAAAATTATCCATATTTTACTCATTTTCGAGTCGTATTAGGCTGTTTTTACCCGTTTTTGCCTGACTTTGAGCAAATCTGTAAATTTTCGGAGCGTAATACAGCGTTAATAGACGTAGTAGTCGGGTCACAGATTTTAAAAGTGAATGCCCCCTCGCACGTGAATTGCACTGAAATGCCTGAAGTACATCGAATTCAATATCTCTTTCCCCCATAACATAGTAACCGGTGTAGCCTGCTGCACACTCTAATTTCTCAAATGAAGCTGGGCCCACTCATAATAGTGGGAATCTTTAGGGCATCGTCTTGCGGACGGGATCGTCGGACCGCACTACATAAATGAAGAGTGAATGAATTACTGGATTGTATGCTAAGCTAAGGTCGGTCTCAAACGACCGCCTGACACGTGTCTCGTCGCAAAACACGCGAGTGCGTGGTGGCAGCAGCGCACCCCCGGAGCGGTGCGTCGGCCTGACACACATTGCACAGGGGTGGTGCGCCGGCCGGATCCTGACCGATCAAAAACTTTCCCTGACCCACTCTCTCTCTCTCTCTCCCTATTCCTTCTCCTCCATGAACGCATTGGGCGAGTATCGACACCTGTCCGTAGCGGGCGCGGCGTGCGGCCGCCCTGTGCGTGGCGGCGGCCAGGCGGCGCCTCAGAGCCCACCCCACCCCCACCCCACCCCTCTACCCCCTCTCCCCCACTCTCATCGGGGAGAAAGGGGTGCTTCGGAACGCAGCGACGCGGCGGAAGTCGATCCAAAACTAAGAAAAAGAAAAAAGGCGCAGCAGTGTGTCGTGCGTGAGGGGATTCAAACGCACGACTGCCTGGCACAAGCGCCGCCCCCTAAAAGAAAGAGAGTTTTGGGCCGGAAAGCGGTGTAGCAAACATAACATACTGGAGAGTATTGACACAGAATGACGGGCCTACATTTACTCCCGCACTCCTGTGGGCACGGTCAAGCGTACTCCTCCAAATGCACTTCGCGTCCGCCAAATGTAAGGCTTCCGTGCCTCACATTAAACCGTTACCTATTCCTCTGTATCAGCTTGTAAGTTCTGGATTTAAAACTGAAGTGCTGTTCTACATTTTAACACTTGACGCTTTCAGAGCAGAATTTCCATATTGTTCGCACACTGTTTATTACCTGACGAGCGATTGTAGCTGCCTCGTAATTGCGAACAAATTGCGAACAGTTGGAGTATTGCGTAATGCAGCGGTTCACCAGTTTCTATTTCCCCACCTTCAAATCTGAGCATTTCATTAACTCTTTATGCTCACATGTATACGAGGGAAAAAAATATTTTTGCAATTGAAAAGAGATGGAAAGGAAAACGTTCGGGCGTATCGTGACTGATATTTTGGGGGTTATCTTTTTCTCTTAGTTTCCACAAGGCCGAACATTCGGACACTTGCACGTAATGTAACATGACCCCATTTGCGATCCATTTTGTGGTATGCGAGATAACGGAACGTCAAAGTCCACAAACCAGCCACCGAATCACGCGGGACGTGTTTGTCCCTAATGAAGATAAAATGAAGGGTTCTACCGAAAGAAAGAAAAAAAAATTGGCGCAATATTTTAGAGTTAAATATGCCCTTTCACGAAACAAATACGATAGATCTTACATGATATAAAGTCCCAAAGGTCGAAATGGGTGAAGGACAAGAATACTCGAGTTTAACAAGATTGGGGCTGGAAAGAAAACTTACGTCATGTCCGCGAAAAAAATTAAAAATAAAAATAAAAAAAATTAAAAATAAAAATAAAAAGAACTTTCAAAAACATCCAATACGGCAATGGCAATTAAGTTTCTGAGTGAATTTTCACACGTTTCATTTGTTGCAGCGATTTTCTGACGCGAGAGTCTGAAATTTTCCTCCCTCTTCTTTATGTGGTGAGGTTTTCCCCGTATGCGCCGTTTTCTACTTCGTATCTTACACCCAATTAAGGCTAGCGCAAGGCTAGTGTACCGACTCTGATACGGGGAAAGGGCAAAAATGGTTCCACTCTGAGCCCTGGACGGCTGGTGCGCGGAGCGGGTCATACGATAGTGCGCCTAGATAACAGAAAAGTGACTCAGCTATAGCAGCGGTGGAGCTCCGCTAGTACGCTCGGAAGAAACAAGGGCCTAGGTCAGTTCGCCGGTAGAGAGTGGGCTATAGAGGGGAGAGACACCAATACTACGCTAGACAAACGCCCAGAGAGCAGAAGACGTGGCCACCACTATTTTAGACTTGATTTAATAGCCAAATAATCTTGATTCAAATTCATTTGCCTTGATCCCAAACTCATTAGCCTTGACTGACTAAAAATCTTAAACAGAAACCAGTTTTATTCCTCCCCCCCCCCAACCCCCCATCCATTCCTAACCCGTTTTATTTATTTTTTTTATTTTAAATTTTACTATCCACTTCCATTAGGCACTCCTGCTACAATCACTAGGCATTCGTAGACATTTTCGTCATAAAATTCTGAAATTCTAGCTCGGTCCAAGAAAGGAAACCGACCTTCTTCAGGGACCCGGGCCCGAGGCGACACAACCATCCTCATAATGATCGCCTTCGCGACCATCTTGAGGAGCGCCGCGTTTGACCGCAGTGACCAGCGCGAGGGTACTCGGGGCCGGGGCGCGGCGCAGAGCAGGCGGGCGCGGGGCTCGTGTTCCAGTCCAGGACGGCGCGGTGCCTGGCCGGGCCTCTAGCGCAGTAGGTACTGAGGCGCCACCCGGGCCCAGGGCGCCATGGGCCCCACCCGGGGCGGGGGCCTTTGCAATGCAACGCCAATCATCCATCACGCCTCCTACAATGAAGCGCGAACCGAACCGCAGCAATACCCTCCCCCTTCCACCCCCGCAGTACTGGGGGCCTCCGGGGCCCCCACCCCCCTCCTGCGCACCCCGCGGACCGGCCCGGCGCGACAATCAGGCGATCGGGACCACCGTAATTTGATAGAAAACGAGATTAAGATAGACAACAATTGACAAATGAAGGAACGGAAAGTGCCTTTCATGTAGGTGGACACTGGACACATTGGGCGAAGAAGATTACGCATTTTCCAGAAGTCGACGGTCAGGCCTTTAGCGTACCGGGCGTTTCATAAAAGAAGCTGGCTGGCAATACCCAAGCCCAAGCGCATCTGGAAAAAGACTGCTTTCTCGGCTTGTTACCGGGCTGAGCAGCAGAGGGTAAACTGCAAACTCAGAGAGGCTCCAGCACACGCTAGCATCCGGCGGACGCCAATAACTTAGGGTCCTTCACCCTTCACCGGTTTATTTTCAGTACTAATTTAAGCACTCTGACAGACCATTTTTTTGTGTGTTACACAAACAATTTGCATTTGTCTCAAAGTTTTGCTGCGCGACGATGTTCGTGACCTAACCCAAAAATACGAGGCACGCGAGTCTCTATCCCGATGATAGGCAGAGGATTCGCACCGAAGGAAGGGAATTCCAACTTTCTTTATTTCGCGCAAGGCAGGAAAGAGAGGAAAAAATCTGTTTCAGGCACAAAAAAAAAGCCATTTAGTTTTGTCTAGGATAGGATTTTTTTCATAATTTTTTTTATTTGCTTTTTTAGAATGTTTTGAAAGTTAGTTTTAAGGTACAAATCGAAACCCTGAGTCAAGATCCGTTATCCTCACCTCAAGTCGGTAAAGTACACTGGGTCTGAGGGCCGTTCCGAAAGTTTACTTTGAAACGCATCTCGGTGGAAAATTTGAAGATAGAGAGGAAAGAGAGCAGAGAGGGAGGAGGAAGGGGGAGGGGGGAGCACTTTGCCTTTTGGTAGAGAAGTACTGAGGACTGTCCAAAAATATAGTTTTTGCATCGGGTACGTTGAGACTTTTTCTTTCGAAAGCCCTCGGTTATTTCCTTAAATTCTGGAGTAAGTACGATAAGACCAAATCAATTACTAAGTATCTCGTAAATTCTTAATGTCATGTATTAGCTTCACTGTTAACTGATTGGCGTCTTAATAACGCCAAAATATTGGCGATTTCTGAAGTACGCCAAATCTTGACGTTTAAAGACGCCAATATTAGGCGCTCTGAGAAGAAGAAAACCGACATGTGGCGTTCAAACACGCCAATATTTGGCGTTCGAGAAGAAGAACGCTAATCAGTTTACAGTGTTCACTTATTCGCTAACTCGCTCGCTTACTCGATTTATCAGAATCAATCTGCGCGCACTCTGAAGAAAGGCCGGCAAACAGCGCGGCGCCGGGCGCCAGGCGGCGCCAGGCCTGTCCAGCTCCTCCCCGCCGCGCGGCGCCGCGCAGCACATTGCCACGTGCGGCATGCCGGCGCGGCAGCCTATGGACTTCCTTGACAGGGTGCCCCGCCCCGCCCCGCCCCGAACTCGTCGCAAACCATGCTCCTTTTGTGAAGGGGAACCTTTGCTCGTCTGGGCTCGCCCGGCCCGACCCGGCCCGGCCCGGCCACCCTGGTGTGAGCTCAGTCTCAGTCCTGCTGAGCGCGCCGCCCCGCGCCGCCCCCGCCGAGCCCAGCCGAGGCCGCGGCATGTGAGCAATGTGAGCTCGGCCCGAGCGTCTGGTGCGTGTCCCGGCCGATCTTTGATCCGGCGCAGGTCTGCGTGGCGGGGCGGGGCGTGGCGGGGCGTGGCGTGGCGGGGGAGGCGTGGTGCGGCTAGACGTGATGTAACCCCGGACGGGTAACGGCCGGCGCGGCGGGGCTAGACGACGGTCGCCTCTGCTTATCATATTCGAGTACGCCGCGAAGTGGGCCCACCCCGCACAGCGCGCCTCACCTTCTAGAACATTTACGGTCCTTTCTCGAGTCCTGAGGACGAGCACTTACCGTCACGACATCAGTTCGGGCGGTGCAGAGCTAGACGCCTGATCTGGAAGAAGGCGCCTGTCCCTTCCGCTCTGCCTGTCAAAAAAAAATAACCCATGTTAGGTCGAATATATTGTTTTCAAATGGAGTGCTAAAATGTACAGTGACGAGATGAAGTTTTCGTCCGAAGATGGCAAAGTAATTTGAGATCGCAGTTGCCGATGAGTAGAAGTTAAGTAGTGCATGGTCTAGGACAATGGGTAGCAAAGTAAGACATATTTAACTGCAACCCCAAAACTGTAGCTATGACTGCAGTTTATGGCACTTATCTGTCTAAGTAGACTATTGACAGTGCTGCTTGTAAACCTGATGTAGTATTTTTAAAGTACTCGCGAATAAAGTACTCACTGCTAATAATTTCTACTTGTAATGTATTGGACATAAGTACGGTATAAGTGCATTGAAGAAAATATAGTTTGGCCACTCCAGTTTGGACTTCACTTCAACCTGTCCCCAAAAGAAGGTATAGGTCAGTTGTGTTCACTCTGGAAATCCAAGTGTACGAATGTCGCACACTTGTAGGTGTGCGAGGATTCATTCGTACACTTGGCCACTCAAACGTGTGAATATCCGAGGAAAATTCACACGTTTAAGTGGCCAAGTGTACGAATGAATCCTCGCACACCTACATGTGTGCGACATTCACACACTTGGGTTTCCAGTGTGCAGTTACCGTAATAACAGGGAAAAGAGGTTCTCAGGCTTTCTAAATTTCGGTTCTGCTTCGGATCTAGTTCACTAGATGACTCGCGCCAAGAGGCAAAAGGCCTTGGGGATAAGAATCGATTGCCTCTAGCAAAGTGCGCGCCTTTGAATCTATTTATACGTTAGCATAGAGGTGAGGTTGAGGAGGAATGCGCTTCAATAACAAGACAACCGCCGCCCTGGTTTATCAATCGTGAATTTCCTCGCCACGGTGACCGCCAGAAGTGGCAAAACCAAAACACACTCAGTACAGTCAGAGGCGCATGCGAGCGGCCGTGAGTTTTCTGATGAGCATGGGGATTTGGAAAGGAGGGAGGGGGGGGGGAGAAGACCCCCTCAACAACATACAGCTGGCAAGGGATTACTTAGGCGAGGTGGGGCGTGGGGCGGACAGTAACCTCAGCGCCAAACAGGTACAAAGCTGTTATCTTATTATCTGAGCTGCCCTCTCCCCCTGGCCCTGCTTGCCCGCAGCCCTGCGTACAATGCGGCACAGTGTACTTGAATTCCTTTGTGGAAAAAAAATAATAAGATAAACGCCAGTAACATGCAAGGGCCTACTCATGAAAAGTACACCGAAAGAGCTTCATCTAACGCGCTCATCCACCGTAGGGGTGAAGGTGAGAATACTCTTTCTATTCGTTCACTCTTCACTCCAAGTGCGTACACGCTAAATCTCATGAACCTTTTTTATACGCAGCTACCGATTTCTGTTAAGATGCTCTAATTATGAATTATTTTGTGCCCAATTATGAACAAAATGGGCCGACTATGAACAATTTCTTTCATGATTGCGCACAAAATTATGCTTAAATAGAGCTTGATTACAGAGCTGTAGCTGCGTATAAAAAAAGCTCATAAGAATTTAGTGTGTGCGATTCGCAGAAAAATTCACACATATCATTTTCGAAGTGTGCGAATGGGGACTCTACTGACACACCTGCGCACCGCATTAATACACAAAAAGGGGGCTAAGCTCAGTGTGCGTAAAATCAAGTCTAAGGGTCACATATGGTGCATTAAGTGTGTACGTGCTGAGCGGCGCGGTGCTCAGTGAGTAGGCGGCCGCGGCTGCCCCGGGGCTCAAGGGTCCAGACGACCGCCAGACGGTGTGTCCTACTTCCGCATAGAGGCTGACGGCGCATGGAGGGGTGGGGTGGGGTGGGGTAGGTGGGGTGGGGGAGCGGGGGGCCACGACGGAAAGGAGGGGGGTGGGAAGGGGGGCGAGGGACGCCTCACGGGGCTGATACGCCACCGATCACGCTGAAAAGGTCTGATCACACCATATATTTGCCTTTGTTTGTGAGCGGGATATCAGGTTGGCCCAAATAGAAATTACAAATAAGATGTGGGGCTAAAGGTCATATGGAATATTTCGGGCCACGGGGAAGCTGCAGCTGAGAGAAAGAAGGTATAGGAGGACGATAAACTTTCGTTCCATTTAGGGTGCAATCTGAAGTCGACTAAAATTTAATAATAATAATAATAATAATAATAATAATAATAATAAAATTGTTGTTAGTGTTAGCGTTAACGTCAAAAATCAAGAAGCTTCACTCTTTTTAATTTCAGAGAATATTTTTACCATGTAATATTACATTGCATCATCGTCGCCGCAATTTTCACGCGTAATAGATGAGAAAGGAATTATGAACCAAGAAATCATCTCATTTGAATCAACAGAAAAGACGTGTCATGTCGCCTGTTTAATGGACAAAGTACAGTGTTGGCCAATTAACCATTCTTTTGATACCATCCGTGGGTGGCAAGTTTGAAGGTAGATAGCCGCAACTGGTTCGTCTGATACAGGTCGCCGGGGCGATGAGAGAGGTGATTCCGAATGTGGTGATCTCTCTCTCTCTCTCCCTCCCCCCCTCTCTCTCTCTCAATTTCAATTTCAATGCTCTCTCTCTCTCTCTCCGGTAGAGGAAGTCGTCTATGGGTGCAACAGGCATGGGTCTGAGTAGTTACTCCGTGCACGTGCGCGCGTTGGTTGTTATTGGCAGTTCGGATGTTTACGGACAGGTGGCAGTGAGGGGGCCACAACTCTTGAAATCCGGTGTGCGAGGCCCCAAAAATCTCTTAAGAAATCCGTGATATCCTTGGAAATCCTTGAAGACCCTTGGAAATCCGTAAAATTCTTTGGAAATGCCTTATAAATCCCCAAAAAAACTTCGATAAATCCTCTAGATTCTTTCTAGAATCCCATGAAATCTTCATGAAGTCCCATAAAATCTTTATGAGATCCCATGAAAAAATCTCTTGAAATTCCTAGGAAATCCCTTGGAATCCTTTTGAAATCCTACGAAATACTTTGAAATCCCTGAAATCCCTTCGGAATCCCTGAAATCCCCTAGTAAATTCATGAAAACTTCCTGAAATTATTCATGAAATCTTTTGGAAATCCTATGACAAAATATCGGGAAACCCCTTTGAAATCCATTGAAGTCCCTCTGAAATCTCATCAAATCGTTTTGAGATCAGGAGAACAAGCAGTTTCAAAGTTAAGACCCCAAGGAGTCTGATGTGAGAAGACGCGACGAGCCTGACTGATAGCAGAGGTGTCGCACGAGAAAAAGTAGGTGGTTAGAAGGAATTCTGATCTTTTTGGAAGTCTATAGCGCCATTATTGTACATTTTTCTTCGTAGGCGTTTTACCTAAGCTCTATGAGTTATAATGTGTTTTGGCACATTTGGGTGATAAAAAGCAACTGTCTCCGGTCTGTTTTTCATCACCTTGTTCTTCACTTAGCTTAAGGTGAAAGGGTCTGTTAGGCGTTCAGGTTTCCCACTCACCTTTCCCCACTCTGGTAGATAAATGCGGCCTAGCGTCAATAATTTCAATCCGCCACTCGCATCGCGCAACCGTGAGTCACATCTCATGATAGTGGCGGATATCTGCCGTGTGTATTCCACACGGCGCTGGTTTGCGTCAACGCCAGGTCATTGTCGTTCTTGCTCCAAGAGATCTTGCTTGAACGTCCAAGACGTAAAATAGTGGAAATAGAGGCTGAAAGGTCCAGGGCATTTGCTGATGCACGCATAAAAGCACAAGACTGAGGTTGACAATTAATTACATATGAACAGCCATACTAAAAGAATAAGCTTTAGTCTCGACCGCTAATAATGAAAACAGGTTAGTCTGCAGATATGACTTTCTCCAAAATTAGTCAAATTTTTTACCGCCAAAAGTTTATTATTCCCTAGTTAAACCTGCGTGTCATACTCGTGCAGAGCTGCATACACGACGCACGTGCCCCTCGTAAAGAACAGGTACCCAGAAGAGTGAATTGCATTTTTACGCGAGTGACAGGTGACAGGTTTGTAGTACATGGGTTGCTCGGTGCTGGTACAAAGTAAACTGTTAAGGAACCGTCCATTTCGTCGACTGCAACGTACAGATGTCTTATTTACACCTATTTCTCGTGGTGCTGACAATGATTGCAGTAAGTCTTGAAAATTTCGATCTTGAAAATATGAATAGATGGTTTCGGCTCTCGGTGTTAAGAGAAGAAATAAGGAAATCAACACCGGAACCAGTAACAAAATATCAGCAAATACGCAAGGAAAATCAGATATTTAAGAGCTTCGTCCAGACAAAAGCGTCACTGGGACGCTGGACTACAGTGCATGAGGAGAAAAACGTTCCTTTGAATGAGGAGAGCGAATAAAGGTTACCCGATTGGACTGTCTCAAGCGGTGCGAAGTTTACTCCTCCTCAAGTTGTAACTTGGTTTTCATTGCTTAGAGGAGTGAACTTCACATTGCTTTACACAGTGCAATGGGGTAACCTTTATTAGCATGACAGAAGATCTGCACTGTGAGAAAAACCGTACCTCATACAACTAAACAACAGTTTTGAATTAACGGTTTACGGTTTTCGTTGCCGTACATCACTAATTTACCCCGAGATTTACCCTATACCAGGTACAATTTTAGTACAATATTTTATTGTACTTCGAAATAACGGTAAAAAACTGTAGTTAAATTGTAGTTTTTCTCACAGTGTGTATATTGGTTAATTTACTGTTTTTTTTTCCATACAAACAATTTTGTTGAAAACAATTTCCTGATAAAATACAGATTTTTCTCTCGGTGTGGTGTTCCATTCAGAAGGTCGCCTCCGCGCATCTGAACTCCTTTCAAAAATGGTATTTCTCACTTTGGCAAAGAGCAACGGAAAATACATTATGAGCTGGTTTCACACCCAACCTTCTTTTCTTCTTTAGCACTGTCCAGAAAACTCCTGAGCCCCCCTGCATCATGCCCAACTATCACATATAGGTACGGAGCAAAATTTTGTCACACCTTCTGGGGTTCACTTTTTGTTCCTCAAACCTATAAGGGCCTTATTTGATATTATGTTTTGTCCACAGGCAGCCCACCTGATCAAGAACTCGGTGGCAATACTATTAAAATAATAATAATAATAATAATAATAATAATAATAATATAATAATAGTAACAATAATAATATCTGGCGCTCTATGGGTGCTCTCTGGACATTTATACCTTTAAACTCAAGAACAATAAGCTTTCATTTCAAGTTTTAGAGAAAAATCTACAAGGTCACCTTAAGGCGAAGCTCTTATGCGGGCCGATAATGCACGATGACACTGGACCAATTGAGGTAATGTCGGTTCATTAATACAAAGTAGTCCCCGACTTCGTGTGCCATGCACTCTGAAACCAAGTGTACAACTGCTTAACACTAGTAAGTGTGCAACTCTCAGTTTTACATGTACAAGTGTTTAACCCAGAGTTGAGCAATTGAGAGTGTTTAGCTCGCTAATTTTACACTTGTAAATGTTCAACTCGGCATTTGCACACTAGGAAGTGTTCAACAAGGAAAGCGTTGTCCAAAGCAGTTGAACACTTGCAAGTACACAACTGCCGTGGCGAACATAGCCGAGGAGTGTTGAGCAGTTGCGATCGTACGGCTGTTGAGTTGAACACTTTAACGTGATAAACATGGAGTTGCACACTTATAATTGTTGAACAGTTGCACACTTGTTTTTACATTGTGCCGCTATCATTTATCGTTTATTGAGCTTTTACACTCTGGGGTAGGGCAAAATGGCCATACATTTTATGGTGGGAGGTAGAAAGTGTCCCACTCGAACTGAAATTCCAAGTGTATAAATGTCGCTCACCTGCAGATGCGTGCAGATGAGTGGAAAAACAAGAGCCAAAGTAAACACAAAATGAATTTTGTGATAAGTAGCTGACTTCTTTAATAGTTTGGTGTGATGTCTCATTAAATGGAGAAGTGTGAAGTTGTGCCATTTTCATCGCAGATTGTGTTGGTGAGTAGTGCAGAGGAATTTTTTCTCGGGGCACTAGGGCTCGGGTATTATGTCTGTAGGTGTCCTGTGTTCTTAGATGAAGATGGAATCATGTTAAAGTGTTACACCACACTGAGAACAATACTTGTTCTACTACCTCCAAGTGTAAGTGGAGGTGGGTGGTAAAGAACGAGTACAAGATTCAAAACTTGCGGGGATGTGCATAAAAATTTGCTCATTTGCGGGTGTGCGAATGAGTATCGGCGAAGTTAAATTCGCTTACTTTGCAAGTGTGCGAAATTTTATTCGTACTCTAACAAGTGAGCGAATATTTTTCACTCACCTGCAAATGAGCGAAAAACTTGACCCATCAGTAAGATGGCATGCACAACTTACGTCATCGATTTTCGTCGTTAACCTTTGTTATCGACTGTCACTTTTTCGGACACCCCCCTACCCCCATGAAGTAGTTTTTCTTTTGAAACTCCAAAATCTCTCAATAAGGCTAATTGTTGAAATTTGGACCACCCTAATGTAACATCACACTGTAAAAATTTGTTAAATAATAACGAGAAACAAATTTACAGGTTTCGCTGTTAAATCGGTCAACATGTTTTTTTCTGTAGTTTGGTGAAAACTTTAGTAGATTAACAAGAAAAATCGCGAAACGACAGATAAAGTTTGTAAAGTTGCGGAATTGTTTTGCAAATGAACACGAATAAAAAGTGAATTCACAGTCAGGTCGTTTAACAAAATTCACATATATTTCCTGTCAATTTACAAAATGGCTTTTTTTTTTACGGTGCAGTGTCAAAACTATGCACAGATTTTCGCTCAATATATTAAAAATACTATTGTTAAATTATTAACGTAAATTTTACATTTAAACAAAATCGTATAAAGCATGCTTTACACATTACATACACTCTAAATCCTTATGCATTTTGTTGTGCATAAACATGCAGGATTTTAAGCAACCATAAGAATATGCACAATTTCATGCATAATTATGTACAATTTGTGCATAGTTATGCATCAAAAATGTGCATACTTATGGTTGTTTAAAATCCTGAATGTTTATGCACAACAAAATCACTGTTAAAAATTTATTGCGATTTCCCAGCACTTCCTCGATACGGAACGATTGTGAAATCCCAACACTTCTTTGTAATCAGAAAAGGACCCTTTTGCTGCCTGAAATATTTTGTCGGCCAGTCGGCCATATTGTTGAAGCTAGTCTATTTTAAATACAAAGGACAGTTGGAATTTCCTGAAGAATTGTGATTAAAATACAGAGGCCAGTTGTGATTTCCCGAAGAGTTCTGGTTAAAAAACAGAGGACAGTTGTAATTTCCCGAAGAGTTTTGGTTTAAATACAGAGGACTGTTGTAATTTAACGAAGAGTTCTGGCAACTTTTTTCACAACAGAGGTGCTGTGAATTTCCAACATTTTTTTAAACAGTGATGCATAAGAGTTTAGTGTCAGGGTGGCCACAAAATCTGGAAATTCAAATTCCCTGACAATTCCCTGACTTTTCCCGGACAAAATTGTATTTTTCCCTGACATGAACGCAAGAATTTAAGGGGAAGAAAACTGTTTAAAAAAAGGGGTAAATCTGCGTTGCAAGAATTATTGGAAAATGCAGTCGATTGAAAATTCCCTGACATTGAGGATTTTTCCCTGACATTTCCCTGACTTGTGGCCACCCTGAGTGTGTACTAAAGAAAGCACTCTTAAAATAGAGTTCGTAATATGAATAAAAACTGGCGCGGATTATTTCTTGACCAATGCAGTGACATCGTCGCTCCAGGGCGATTCTGTCCAAAGTCCTCTATTTTCAATGATTCTATTACGTCACACGTTTTCCCCTCAGCCGACGACGTAATTTGCGGACGGCGCCTAAGTGAGCGACATTCGTACACTTTGATTTCCAGTGCGCGTTTTCATTTTTCGGACAGTCCCGAGTTTCTTAACGTGAGGCACACTTTGCCTCTCAGCAAAAAGTGTAGGACACGTCGTGCCTCACTCTAAAAGTGCAGGACACGCCACAGTGTGTCCGACACATGTGCCTCACAGCAAAAGGTGTGTAGGACGCTGTTCCTCCTACACCAAAAAGAGTAGGATTGTCTTACAATAAAGTTTCCAAAGGGTTACAGAGTGCGTCAGAGTACAAAGGCCAGTTGCAGTGTTAAATGAAGATCCAAAATTATTCCCATAGCCTGACAATGTTTTTTCCCCACCCCTTCCTCCGAATCGTCACAACAACGAGCCAGAACAGCCTATAATGGCGCGACTTTTTGGGAGGAACCTCAGAGATAAATGGTATCACACTAACAAGTGTGGGGCTGAGGCTGAGGAGACGACAAGACGCATAAGAAAGAACAAAAGTCGCTTCAGTCGACGGGGGCGCGGTGTGTTCCTCTTTCTAAAAATGTAAAACTTAGTTCTGTAAAATGGTTGCATGGCATCGTTGATGATTAAGTAGCATCTTGTGGTAAACCATCCAACTGTCCGTCAGTCCGTTTCTTAATTTGAAAGTATCCGAGGGAAGAGGAGGCAACCCAGCGATTGGGACAAAGAGGGCGACGACCTTAAAAGGTCGAGTTACTTCAAGGCCACGACGAACCGCCCTATCTACATCCAGAGAAACAACAGAACGCCCCAATGACTCAAAATGTCTGATTGGGATGAATAGGTATTCTTAGAGATGTCGTCAGTCACTTGGATGAAAAGTGATAATGAAATTGCTGTGACGTTTTTGAAACTGACATTACCAGAAATAGGTGGATAGCGTAAAGTAATAATTAGTCTCTTCACAGTGTAGGTGGAAGAAGCTCCAGGTTTCGACAACTCTTGGTTCAAAAGTTCGAAGAGATAAGTAAGATGATTCGAGGAAATGCTTTGTGGACATGAACCCAGTGGCCTTGTAGACCTAGCACACAGGGGGTTGTTTGCACACGCGTGCTAGTCGTGTGGCGCAAAGCAAATGGAGAGAGCGCACACTGCCAAACTTTCGGTCGCCAAAGCCTTTTACTTTACTTTGCTGGGGAAATTTTTGTAAAGAATGTTTCTTTCAATTCAATTTTTCAAGAAACCGGCTTTGTCAAGCACACCGAACCGTCATAAAATGATGTTCTTTTTTATTTCTGTTCGGCATTCAGAATTTTATGAACTCTAGACAAATTGTGTGTTTGATTATTTGTGTTCGTAATAAAAATGTACAAGAGCGATGCTTCAGGGATGAAGACAGAAGTGTTCGGGAAATATACAACGCACACGTTGTACCCAGATTATTGTGTACATTTTAATGTGTGGTGAAAAAATATACAATTCCACAGATAATACAAAATTAACAAAAATATCAACAGTAAAAGGATTCAGTCTTTTCACAAACTTTACGTACACCAAAAAACTAAAACATAAAATGAGTATTTCAGTATCTGAGTAGATCTATTCCCTTAAGCTTTAAGACGTCTCTCAGAGGAAAGCAACATCGAAAGAACGCGTTTTAAAGGTAAACGACGCTCACGAAGGCGATGTGAAGAAGTACAAATAAATAAATAAGCACGATAAATTCACAATTGGTACATCATGATGAAAAAAACACACACTAATGTAAAATCAGAAGGAAAAAACTACTTCTGGTTTGCAAGCACTGAGAATGACTTGCAGTGACGTATTTTATTCACGCGGAAACGTTAAACACCGTGCGAGCACTAGTCTAAGAACTTAGCCTCTAATTCAACGACCACCGTGCATTCGCACATGTACACACATGAAATTGCCATTAACAAAAATATACATATATATATTGCCGTTGGTAACCGTCGCCTGACAGACTGTACCGAGGCACCATTTTATTTTTCGACTTTGGAATGTCTTTGTGAATGCAAAAAGTGATAAGAGGACATCACGTGGCGTCCGACCGACAAAAGCGACTCATCTTTACCAAGATACATTTGACCCCTGGGCTGGGGTCCTGTCTTTCTTTTTCGTCCGGTCCGTACAGCCACGCGTTATATCTCCCAACTCCCCTCCCCTCCAACGCCACCCCCTCCCTCTGTCTCTCTCTCTCTCTCTCTCTCCTCCTCTATCTCTCTCCCTCCCTCTCTCCGTCCCAACCCTCTTACCCCTCTGTCATTTCTCGTCTCTCGTTTTCGCATCATTACTCATTACGCAGTCTTACATCAGCCACATTATCTAGGTAAGACTGCCCAGGGAGGGTGAGTCTGTTCACGAGGCGAGGGGCTAGAGGAGCAGCTGACAAGCTGACAGCTGGCTGTGGTGAGTGCCCGGCCCGAGTCAGCTGAGAGGGACGCGGCGTGGGCGGGAGAGCGCAGTGGGGCGCAGCGCGAGGCCACCAAACAATCGGGGAGAAGTAAACCCGGAGCTTCTGCTGCTCGGAACCTTTGTCCAACAAGAATATCTTAAACTAACGACAGTAAACACCTGCAAGCCCTAAATGCATTACAAGATTATTATTTTTATAATGGCACTCAGACTCTAGTTTAAGCCACTATTGTGTAGATTTAAAACAAAATAAGTCTTAAAAAGTCAGAAATAATAAAACTAGTGTGCCTCCTATCACAATTATTATGTTTTCATATTGACGTAATATCCACTTGACGCTGCGCAAACAAACGAGTGGACTCGGCGATTGCTACGGTTCAAAAGTCAACGCCAACTTCCAGGGCACCCTAAGAGGTCGAGCCTGGCAACTGTCAATACAATTTGAGGTGGACGGGTGACTAGATGGCACTCTTAATACTGGCCAAAGTGATTCGCGTTTGAGGGCAGTTCACATGTCACTGATGAGCGTCCCCAATCTCATAGGTCAAACACAGAGGACACGGCAATGTCCTGGACGCGAAAACTGTGCCAGCTGCAGGTGCCTCTAGAGGCAGAGTAGAGTGAGTGCCAACTGCTGGTGCATCTAGAGGCAGAGCGCGAGCCAGCGGCAAGCTATGGCGTCTGGAGGCAACGCAGAGCCGCAGGTTCATCCAGAGGGCTGCCGCAGATGCTTCCAGACGCTCGAGGCGGGGCGCGGGGCGGGGCCAGCTGAAGGCGCGTCCAGGGGCAGGGGCGGGCCGCTCACTGCACGGCCACGGGGGTGGTGGCGGTGCGCTGGCAGGTGGTGCCACGGCCCTGCAAGAAGCCGAGCAGGTGGCGCGCAGGCAGCTGCAGGTGGTAGTAGGCGCAGTAGGGCAGCGGGTCCCAGAACACGAACAGGGCCTCGCGCTTGTCCAGGACGGTGCCGATCAGCTTGCTCACGGCCTCCACGCTGGGGCGCTTGAGCGTGTCGAGCACGGCCTCGTGCATCCAGTAGCGGCCCGAGCCGGACACGAGCGGGCCCGAGGCCTGCCGGCTGAAGTGGCGGCACGGCTTGATGACGATGCGCGGGTGCACGGACGTGTGGCACAGGTAGGGCAGCGACACGCCCACGCGGCAGCCCAACGGCAGCAGGCTCCCCGACGGGGTCCTGCCCGGGGCCGAGGCCGGGGCCGAGGCCGAGGCGGGTCGCACCAGCCGGAAGCGGAAGTGGCCGGTGACGGGCATGCGCGCGAAGAAGGCCTCCAGCCAGCGGGTCACCTCGTCGCTCTCGACGGGCACGAGCCCCTGCTCCAGGCGGCAGGTCACGTTGGCTACCACCTGGCCGCTCTTGACCGTGGTGCAGGTGAGGTAGTGCTCGCCCACCACGTCCTGGACGACGACCCAGGGGCGGTGCTCGGCCAGGGCCGGCTGCACGGCGGGCGCGAGGGCGCGGAACTCGTGCCGGCTGGTGGGCAGGGCGAGCTTGACGCGCTCGCGGCACCCGTCCAACCCCGCGAGTTGCAGGAAGAAGCGCGACTGGCGCAGCACGCCGGCCTCGTACAGGCGCAGCACGTCCTCGCGCGAGTGCACGGGGTAGAAGACGGGCGTGGCGAGGCCGCGCGCGCGGCATCGCCGCAGCACCTCCAGCGTGTCGTCCAGGCTGGTCGTCTGCTCCAGCCCGGGGCAGAACACGCTGCAGCCCAGCAGCTCCAGGTCGGGCTTGGCCAGCGCGTCGTAGTACGCGGGTGTGCTCGAGCACACCGGCAGGTAGTACTCGGCCTCCTCGCGCACCGCGATGTCGCACAGCGCGCGCACGTAGGCGTAAGGGGAGTCGGCCGAGGGCGGCGGGACGGTGTAGAAGCGGTGCACGGCCGTGGAGAAGCGCGCCAGCCCGAACAGGCCCTCCACCTCGCAGACGACGACGCGCGTGCCGGCCGAGTGGAAGTTGCGCGCCAGGTGCAGCGCCTGCACCGAGGACCCGCCCGAGATGAGGACGGTGCGCTTGCGGCGCGCGCGCTCCGCCGCCGGCGTGTACAGGCGCTGCAGCACGCCCTTGGCCAGCGCCAGCGGCAGCTGCACCGCCTTCCAGAAGAGCCACAGCCAGGCCGACAGCCAGAGCGTGGGGCCGGCCAGCAGCAGCTGGCTCCACGACAGGTACACCAGGGCGGCCAGCAGGTTGCGGGCGAAGCGCAGCAGGAAGGCGGGGTACCAGCCGATGAGCAGCGCGAGCAGGCCGCCCGGCACCTCCTCGTGGTGGTGGTGATGGTGGTGGTGGTGGTGGTGCTGCTGCAGGGGCGGCGGCGAGGCCTGCTCGCGGGGGTACGCGAGGGCGGTCGAGCTGGACAGCGAGCGGCGGAGGCGAGGCGGCGGCGACGTGGACGGCGGCGAGCGCGACGCGGGCGAGCACGGCGACGATCCGGACGGCGGCGAGCCGGCCGGGGACCCGGGGGACCCGGGGGACCCGGGCCACAGCTTGGCCAGGCTCTCGTTGGCGCACGCGGGCATGGCGGGGCGTTGCCGGTGAGGAGGCGGCGGGGCGGCGGGGCACTGGGGGTGCACAGCGCAGGCCTTGCCTGGGGATGGCCGGAGGGGCCTTGCTGCCGGGGCTGGGCTGCGGATGGGGACTGGCCACCCGGCCGCACCGCACGGCCCACGGCCCGCCCGCCCAGGGCGACCCGCACTCTGGACCGCCACGGCCGCCCCGGCCCGCGCCCCGCGCCCCGCCACTCCCCCGCACCGCGCCCCGCCGGGGACGCGCCCGCCCGGCGCGCGCTATCTTATCTTCTGGACAGGGCCCATTGCCCGCGCCACGCCGCCACGCCGACCGTCCGCAGCAGCGCAGCGCATCCTCTGCATAAAGCAGGATGACCCTTAGGGGGTCAGTCGACATGAGCCTCGGGCGGGGCCCCGGCGGCGCGGCAGGGCTGCGCTAGTCCCCCCTCCCCTAACCATTCAGCTTGAGAGCAGTCGGGTGTCGTAGGACGCGGCGGGGGCGATGAAAAGTGAGCTGACGAGCACTCAATACTTGCTTGAGGGAGAGGAATCCGTATGACGCACAAGAGACCTCTTAAATTATTGGCCTCTCGTTTGCCTCGTTAGGCGTAACATGTGCTGCGGAGATTCAATGCGCGACCGGCCTTTCATTTCTTATCACCCTTGCGGTAAAAATGGAAGGACGCTTCAGTGAGAGGAAAGGGGGAGAACAGAAGACCCGGAGAGGGGGGTAGTGTGAATCGGCTTGAATGATGTCCGCAAGTTTGTTTGCGTGGGCTCCTCAACACGATGGCGAAAGAATCAATAATCGGTGTTATTTGATTCGAAATGACGGGGAGGGTCAATGTACTACAGTGTTGCCAGAAGACTATGCAAAAGTAGCCTACTCTCAATAGAGTGAGGTGGACTGTATCAGCCGTCTGATTCCGGAAAGCGGTTAGTAGTGTCCTCTCTCTTGCTACTTATGGTTCGCCCCCTTCGCCCCATGAGTGCGACAAGGACAGATAGACAAAACGCGGACGAAACCGACTCTCGGAATCTGACTGCAGCACCAGCCCGGCGCCGATGCAGCCTGCTTCGCCTTACCGTGGCTGGCCTCACTGCGTTTCGCCTACGTTTTGTCTACTTTTCTGGCAACACTGATATGTTACGCGAAAGTGGAAAACTTAAATAAAATAAAAAATGGCGCAATGAATGAAAGCTGTCTGAACCTATCGGTTTGATTCAAAACTCAATCGCACACTCCCATTTCCTTCCCCCGCTTCTTCTATTGAAGGCGTGAAGTTGTAAACCTGTTTCCTTTGATACAAGCAAATTTTTGTGGCAAATCAATCATGTTTCTTTGACCCAAGTCAATTTATGTTTAGGATTAACAATTTTTTTTTCTTTTAATTTATTTTTAAAAAATATTTTTTGGGGTTTGTTTCGAGGAAACGATTCTCTGGGTGAGGTGTACCTTTTAGAGGCAAACCTTGGATACACACATCGAATGAGATGCATTAGGGAGAGTGGGAGGGGAGGTTGCGTTGGTGTTTTACACTCAGTCAAGCGGGAAGCACGGGAAGGGAAAGCATGAGGGCTTGGAGGGGGGGGAGGGGGAGGGGGGAGGCGGGTAGGGGAGGGGAGGGACCACCGACGACCGGAGAGTGGTACGGCGGGGGTGGGGTGGGGAGTTGCACCCGCTGCACCCCTACCACCCCCCTAGGTGTGTAAGGGAGGGTCGAAACCGAGGGCAAAAGCGGGGTAAGTGCTTGCCAGCAGTTTGAGCGGGCAGCTAAGGTATACCTCAAGCAAGGGAATAAACCTGGTTTCTAACACCGCAATCAAAAAAGCAGAAAGAAAAAGAAAAGAAAAAAAGAAGAAGAAAAATAAACGGACAACGAAGCTTATCAATCCAAAAATGCAGTGCACTGGAGAGACTGATCGGACTTTTGCAGATCGCAAAATTGTCAATTCTAAGGGCGGCCTAATTTGGTCAATTTTTACTCAGTTCGGCTGAAGTGCGCTTATTTCTCTTTAACGAGCGGCTAGCCGCAAATACCCCACGCTGCGAAGGCCGCTACCAGCCGCCAGCCGACAAAAGTCTCAGAGGCACAAGAGTATGTCATAAGGATACATACAACCAGGGTCCCGAAACTGACACTACACCTGGGCTGCAGAATTCTATGGAGACAAGATTGTCTTCAAAGAGGTACTACCAAAAACTTTGACCATCAACTTTAACTTGTAACTCTTAACACGTTCAGTATGGGGCTCCCCTATTATATTGCATCGGAGCGTGACTACACAGAGGTCATGACTAACGTTTTTCCTTTAATGCTCTCCCAGTGATGTGAAGGGCAATGCTATACGATTTCTCTTAGAAATACCTAAAAGGCATCCCAAGGGAGTGTTTCTGTCCCTCTGAAACCGTTCTTAATTTGTTTTAAGATAAATCACATTTTCTGAACATGACAACGTAATGGTGGTCTCAATAAACATCACTGTAGTGCGAACACATCCACAAGGCAACTTGGACAAAGAAACATTTTAAAAATAATTTTGCAGTGCATCCCACACTAGCATTTAGATTTCATATTGTGACATATTTTTGTTCTCCCCTATTATTAACAAAGAGAAGAATATAGCAAAGAGGAAAAGAACCAGGTCAGCATTGACGCTAAACCTGACTCAACTTTGGCCACCGCACCTCTCTGCGGGCCATTTGTCACAGACAAACAATATATTACATGCAAGTAGGACGCACTAAATTTTCCAAAGGCATTGCGTTTAATTAGTAAATTTACAAGAATGCTTAGGAAAGTTTTTTAAAAAAGGGATATGAAGACAGCATTTGACTTAGAGTTCAAACTAGCAAAAATGTGTTAAGTATTCATTCATTTCTCCTATTGAACGATTTTCATCATGCACTATCTTCTACATTACTATCTGGTATCCGGTAGTGGAACTTAAAATAATAACATACACAGTTTCTTGAGAGTTTTCAAACTAATGCCATTGAAATTGATAAAACAATCATTGTTCGGATTGATCTGGAAAATTGCGTAATTACTGAACTGGCTATTGTGCCGGCAACCATCACTAACTCGCAATCTACGTATCTTTGTGGATGACAGCGATAATAATGGGAATCAATTCATATGATCCACCGAAAGTAAGAGGTAAGCACTAACCTGCCGGTGTCTTCGGCTCTGACAGCATCTCGAAAGTTGTCACAACAAATCGTTGAATAAATAACCCTTCTAATGAGTGTTCCGGACTCCACCACTTCACGAGACTTGTTTATCAACAAAGTCTAACTGCCAATAAGAAGAAAGAGAGTAAGTGCAGTGTCACCCAAACCTGCGAATAAAGGTACTGCACCGGTGGCGGCAATTATTTCAATTTCAACAAGATTTCAAACTTGCACAGTTGTGCACAGATGTACCTTACTTGGCGAAAATAACATTTCAGCAGTACAAACCGTTTTTATTTATTCATGTATGTACTTATATTTAATTAGAAAATCAGGGATGCTTCAATTCTTTGATGCTCTGGGCTATTATTGTCATGTTATTTAGTGCTGTTGATTCCCCACATCAGTAGTACGTCAGAAGTCATGATTACCCACAAGTATATGTATTTCTTTTCCCTGTATAGTGAAATCTGGGTAGTGTGAATACCTCCCTAAAAACAAAGGGCCAAAGCGAAAATCAATCTTCATTTTCAGGTGCGATTCTTTTTTCAAAAGGGACAAAATCTCAAGACTGTATCTAATTCTTTTGTTGTCTGAAGTATTGCAAAGCCTTTAATATCCTTTTTTGGTCTTTATCTCTGTCAAGACTATTTTAAAAATCTTATCTTTTTCGAAGCTTACTCGATTGAACTTCTTGCAACTCAAAAAGTTTTCTTAGTTTTCACATTTTTCCCAGGACATCAGAACGAGCATCATACGCTTCATCAGATGTTTCTGTTTCACAATACTGAGGGCCATATTCATGCAAAAGGCTCCAGCTAACGTTTTTTTGAAAAATACCCCCATGTCTGTACGTGGGTTTGGGCATCTACATCATCCTGTCCCTGACTTATACAATGATTCATGTTCTTCAAGTACCTCACAGGACTTCATATTTCTCTCCTGAAGTTATTCTGGGCAACCTGTAAAATTCCTGTTTACCAGGTACAGATACTAGTTTATCATAACAAACCTGTCCTGCGTCTGGTTTGTTGAGTAGAAAAGGTATCGTAAGGCAATTACTGATATATATTTTTCCAATGTTGTCGCCTAGATATTTAGGAAATTCATAATTTTTATGTACTGTTTTGGTTTGCCCTTTTTTGAGGGTTGCATACTCTAAAATATTTTCTGTTGACATTTTTAATTTTAAACATTTTCTGTTGACATTTTTACGTTTTTCAACAGCCTCCCTTGACAAAAAGGAAGAAAAGACACATCCCAAAATTAATTTTTGTTTTAAGTATCGAACTCATTCTTTGACCAAAACAAACATTGCTTTTTGGATAAATCTCCTTTGAGTCTGTGTGGGGGCCGGCGGGACTGAGCGTGTGCTGTAGAGGCAGAAGCGGCCGGGCCGGAGGTCGACGAGAGTAAGAGTCCGGTACGGGCGGGGTGGGGCGGGGCGGGGCGGGGCGCAGCGGGGTGGGGCGCAGCGGGGTGGGGCGCAGCGGGGCGCGTCTGGCCTGCTGGTCGTGGTTGGTCGTGGTCGAAGAGGCGGGTACTGGAGCGGAGAGGAGCGGAGCGGCGGATGCGTAGTGTATGACATTTCAGTCCGAATGCGGAAGAGGACGGCGCGTGTGGGCTGCGTGATAACGTGCGACGTTAATGTGAGAGTGCAAAGGAGTGCGGACTAGAAAATGGAAACACGTTTTGATGCGGGGGAGGGGGGAAATGAATAAGGACAGGACACGCCAACACGCCAGCACGCCGCTGGATAGGGGCCGAGCGTGGTTCGCGACAGAGATTACATTTATTGGGACAGGCAGCTGATATTCCTGAGGTGTCGCCCTCCAGCGGCAGCGGGCGCGGGGCGCGGGGCGGGGCGCGGGCTGCTCAGCTCAGCTCAGCATCGCCGCCGCGCCGCAGCGCCTGCAAAGTCCTGATAGGCAACCTCGCAGCGCGCAGCCGCGCCGGTGTCAGGCGGGTCGGCCCACCTAAGCGCTTACGCACCCCGCAGCGCCCCGCACGCGACAACCACGCCGCCCATTCGCACACAGCGAATTAGTTTCTTCGGAAACTCTCGCGTCCAGTGCCGCTCGGGTTCAAGGCAAGGCCACCCGGGCGGGCCGGGCCGGGTCGCATCGCAGCAGAGCTCTGCACACAAAGAGTGGTGGGTCGGGTCCGGACCCGTGCAATAAGTAGTCCGAACAGCGGGCTGCGTCAGCGCCTTTGGATGATAGAGTTTGCTGCTTACAACAATCTTCGCCAACCGTCTTCACAATTACAAATTGGCAAACACTAAAAACAATATCTGACTCTTGTTGTGTACAGCGACTAATAATGAACAATGACCAAGTGATTCAAAATTACTGTGCTGACAGGTGACAGAAAATAAATGATGAAATAACCGAAAATGACAAACAGGGAAAGAATAGATAAAATGTGATGAAAATTAATAAAATGTTATTTAATTTGATTAAAAATGATTTTAAGTGTCCATATTTTTGACTAAAAGTGACCAAACGACCATGCAGCATCCTGCGCCGTCTTTTGTTCCTCTCGTCTAGCTCTCGTCATGAAATAAAGATGAACCATGTCGCACGATTTTATGACGATTGATGACTTATCGCTAGTGATTGAGAGAAACAAAATATGATTGGCCTTGACTAAAATTGACCAAAAACGTAATTCGAAAAAGGCGATGAAACTTCAATGTGTACAGTGACTAAGAAGAGTGAAGGACCCCTCGGGGTTGAGTCCCTCGAGACAGACATTCTGACATGTATCAGTCCATCAGTCATTCACTTTCTGACTCTTCAGTCATACCTTTACGCTTTTTCCACCCAGTTTTACCCATTTGAAATCTTCTCTTGGTAATTTTTAATGAAAGGAGTATCGATTTCAATCAATCAGCCAGCATTCAAAATATCGGATATGGGAAGCCAAAATGAGTGACTTACTGACTCATAGTCGCATCTCGCCGGCTGTTCCTAGGACCACCTTAAGCACCTTAAGTCTTGCGTCTCCCATGGCATCGAAAGAAGTCATATAGACCTATGGGATGGTCCATCGAGTTTTTTTGGACTGGGGACGCTGCGCGACGTATCCTGTGCTATCCACGATACGCGTCGCGTTCGACGACCTTGGAGAACTCCTCTTCTCGCAGCCGACGCTTCTCCAGCAAAAGCAGAAACAGAACCAGTGCCGCTGCAGAGGCTTCCCCCGAGTCCAAGCCTCACTCTGCCGCCTGCTCTGCCCGAGGGGTGGACGCCTAGTGTACTCCTGTGCACAGGCCTACGCGTGCTCCAGTTGTACTCCGCGTACTCCGGGTGTACTCCGCCTGTACTCCGGGTACTCCGACTGTACTATGAGTGGTCGTACTCCGCGTACTCCAGGTGTACTCTGCTTACTCTGGCTGTACTCCGCGTTACTCCGGCTGTCCTCCGCGTTCTCCGGGTACTCCAGCCCAGCTGTACTCGTGGTGTACTCCATGTACGCCGGGCGTACTCCGTACTCCTGTGTACACCGAAAATCCAAGTCGTCCACCCCTCGGCTCTGCCCCCTGCCTCACTGCCCTGCTCAGCCCGCCCCTATGCGCTCGTCCACACGGAGAGGAGAGGAGAGGAGAGGAGAGGAGAGGAGAGGAGAGGAGAGGAGAGGAGAGGAGAGGAGAGGAGAGGAGAGGAGAGGAGAGGAGAGGAGAGGAGAGGAGAGGAGAGGAGAGGAGAGGAGAGGAGAGGAGAGGAGAGGAGAGGAGAGGAGAGGAGAGGAGAGGAGAGGAGAGGAGAGGAGAGGAGAGGAGAGGAGAGGAGAGGAGCGAGGGGTCCCTCGCTCGCCAACTCTTTGTACACTTGCCCGAGTCCAACTCGCTTCAACTCGCTTCAACTCTCTTCAACTCGCAGAGACTCGCGTCAACTCGCGAAAAAATTGGGTTCAACTCGTGAAAACTCGCACCCAACTCGCGAAGATGAATCAACTCGCCAACTAGTTGTACACCCATTTTGGGAGTGGGGGACCCCTCGGAGAGGAGAGGAGAGGAGAGAAGGAGAGGTCGGGAGAAGAGACTACCCCGGGTCGGGTCGGGTCGGGTCGGGCGAGATGTCACACTCCTCATTATTTGAACAAGGCCGTTCCGTTCCACTCCTCCGCTGACTGCCTGTCCTTTCGCGGAGAGCAGAGGAGGGCCGGTCGAATCTCGTCCGACGAGACGACTCTTCTGCAGCCCAGGCCTCCCCGCCCCCCACACACCCTGAGCCCTGCAGCTGGCGATGAAGTGCACGGCGAGCGGGGGCGGCGGCAAGGCAAGGCAGGGAAGTACCAAGTGGGGCGCGACGGGCGTCCATACACGCTGATGTGCGCTCAATCGTACCGAGTGGTGCACTAACTTCAAAAATCTGTGCTGGACGAATTAGAGTCTTATAGACTTACAGACTATAGACTTACAGACTCTCTCCATATTCCTCACCGTACAATCCGTTTTTCCATTTAAAAAAAAACACGAAAACCTAAAGGGGACGTCCATATACGTCCATGGCGCCACTGTAACGGAGTTGCGACGAAGTGTTATGGTCTCCATGTTTTCCATGAAAGACAAATTTCGAGGTGGATTACGTGTTAAACAGTGGTGCAGCCATCCAGCTTCATCGCGGTGGATGCGACTTGCGGCGGGGCTGTCGCACCCGCACTCTTGTATATACTCATGTGTACACATCAGTCTGTACTCTGTACTCATCTATCTGTACTCAGAGCCAATTGATAAACAAAATGTTAATAAAAATTTAGCCGGTTTTTGTGAAAAGTTTTGTTCAAGAAAGTAATTTATTAACAGCTTATACCAATATTGACGAATAAAATTGAATTCTGCCCTTAAAAATCTCAGATGTACCCCTGTACTCATAATGTATACATTCCAGCTGTAAGTGGTCAACCCCTCGGTCGCACCCGTGCGATCGCAAACCGATTCCTGGTTCTGCTCGGGTCTGCTCCCCCATGCCGGTATCGGTGCGGGCGGTGCGGGCCGAGCCCTGACGCAATTTACACAACAGGCGACCCTGTGCCTATGGCCTGCGACAGCCCGGTGGGCCCCAGACTGCCCAGACCCAGAGCGGCCAACAGGCACATGTGGCGTGAACGACCCGCCGCCGCGGGATAGTTACGACTTTCTCATCTTCGCGAGCCGCTCCTTTTTTCTTTCGTACTGCAGCAGCAGCTCTGACGCAACATATATTTCGAGTGTTTTGTGTGTGTGTGTGTGTGTGTGTGTGTGTGTGTGTGTGTGTGTGTGTGTGTTTTCAATTTTGATAGGTGATACCAGAACTACAGCAATCTAAAGGGAAAAAGCTTGCGTACAAGCTATCTTGTACTCTCAGACAATGAACAGCGAGTGTGTACTACAAGCATGGAAGTAGAGCGCTATTTTTAACTGGAAATGCTGGTCTCAACTTCATCAATGAACTTCTTTCAACTTCAACAGACTAATTTTCAGAACACTTAACAAATTTTGCATTTTATTATTCTGAGTTCCAAAACCTCAAAGGATTGTTGTATGATGAAAAAAAAAGCGTGGAAATTAACAAATACTTAAAGCATCTTACGGTGATTTTCACTTTAAGGTGAAGTAAAAATAATGCAGATCTGTAGTTTACGGTGATTTTGAAAGTCACCGTAAGGAAAAGTACTGCGGCAGGGTTCACAGTCGCTTACATCAATGAAAGCTTTTAAGAGAGTAGCATTTTTCTTAGCTTTCTTATAAGACCCAGAGCTTTTGGAAAAAATTTCCAAATCCCGCGTGCGACAAATGCCCTTCCGAGAAGCGTTGCGGCCAGAGTTGAGGTAGGAAGAGAAAACGTTTTTGCCTCGCTTGTCTCCATTCGAACACATGGCTGCTCTACGTCTGTAAATGAATGCAACACTTTATTTTCAAATGACTATGAGAACATCATTCATTTTGTAATCTCTCTTCTCGCTTCTTTTCGTCATTGGAATTCTGAGAAAAGAATAAGGGGCCATCCATAAAGTACGTCCGCTGTTTTTGGACCCAAATGACCCCCCCCCTACCCCCATGTCCGTCACCGTCCGTTTTCAGATACCCCCCCCCCTTTCGGACGTCCGTTCTGGCCTATGCCCCCCAAAACTTACTTATTTTTTATTCTTTTTGTGTTTAATAGCGTAAAGGCGATTTAAAGTCACAAAAGCAAAGTGATTACAGGTATGACTTTTACTGTTATACTATTAAAAAATAAATACGTCAATTTCAACAGTCACAAAAACAAAAAAAATAAATTTCCTCTACATATTAAAAAACGGACGTCCGAACTGCTGCGACCCCCCCCACGTCTGTCAACGTCCGTTTTCGACGACCTCCCCCCCCCCCCCTTCGGGCAAGGACGTACTTTATGGATGGCCCCTAATCAAGCAGGGTTAGAGCATGCATGCATGCACTTATGTAGAGCTCTACGCGTAGAGCTGTATAGGCCGTCCGTTTCACTGACTCTTTGCTGGGCGGGCCAGCCAAGCAGAAACTATTCCCGAACAGAAGTAGTTCAATTTTAGGGGAAATCATAATTATGTGCCATTTTCTCTTGTAATTGCACTATTCCTTTACGCTGAAACACGCACGCGTGCTGGTCGCTGCTGCTCATCTCCCACTGTCGGGTGGGGCCGTGCAGCCTGGTCCGGGCCGGGCCGCGCCGGGCAGGCCGCGGCGTCGATATTCTTTTATTCGCAGATGCGCCGCCCCGCGCCGCCCCGCGCCGCACCGCGTCTGGTGGGAGGACCAGGAGGACCGCGCCGCGCCGCGCCGCGCCGCTCCGGCCTAGTATATAAGGGGAAGTCCCCTTCGGATTGGGCGTCAGTCGCTCAGCATCCTCCACCTCATCTCTTCTCCACGCACTGCCGGGACTTCCCTCCACCTCTGCAGCCATGATGAAGCTCGCGGTAAGAGTGGAGCACCAGAGTCGTGGCAAGGGGTCGTCGACTTCGATATTTCTCCATTCGCGGGCTGATAATAACTCAAATATTATGTGAATATTACATATATTACTCCTAATTTTACATAAATACTCTGCAAACTCCAGTGTGTTAAAGTCCCACACTTCAAACTGCAGTACCACTGAGTATCACACTTCCAAAAACTATTTTCTGCTGTTAAAAAGCAATCACGTTTCCGTGAAACAGCATCAGCTTTGGCGCAAAGTTTCGATTCAATCGGGCTTACGTATGATGGGGAGTAATATATAACACATCTTTCTTAATACAATATATGAGTCAATGGAAGCAGTTTGCTTCAAAATTACCTATATTATTATTCCTCCGTTTTTGGTGAAGATGAATTGACGAACCCTCGACTCAGGGTGCGCCGAACGGGCAATCGCTCGCGAAATCCTGTGTCCGCTTCCAAGCCCAAAGTATCTTGAAATCCGAAATTCTTCCACAAAATCGCAGAAAAAAGGGCAAAATCTGGGTGTAAGATCCGCCGAAATCTTGCAAAACCCGACGAAATATCTTTACTAAGGAAGTCTTGGGTGCCCTGATACTCGGAGAAAAAAACGTCTTGGTTTCCAAGCAGTTTTAGAAAAAAAGAAGCAGCTCTTATTGAGAAAATACACAAGGGTTTCCGGAGCTGCTTAATAAAAACCAAGAGTTAGTTGTTTTTTTTTTCCGTGCGAAGGGGTTGCCCCCTCAGCCCCCTCGAGGTGCGCTGTGATGTGGCGCGGCGCGGATGTGGTCGGTCTCAGTGCTTGGTCTCCTCTGCGCAGCTCGTAGCGACCATGCTGGTGGCGGCCGCCTACGCCCAGCTCCCCCAGCAGCCCATCCCCATCCTGAGGCTCGAGTCGCAGATACAGCCCGACGGCAAGTTCCAGTACCTGTGAGTATCCGGAACACTGAACGCCGTTTAAGTTGTTTGCGAGGCGGGCCGTGGGCAGGGGCAGGTGTCCTTGACCCTGAACGACGCCACCGCTGGAGGATGGCCCGGCCGGCCGGCCCGGCCCGGCCCTGCCCGACTCGACCAGATCCGGCCTTGGCCGTGGAGGCCGTTCTGCTCTGAGTCTGGGAGGGAGGGAGGGAGGGAGGGTGAGCGAAAGACAAGCAGCAGCGGGCTTCGTTCCCTCCAGGTACGAGACCGGCAACGGTATCCAGGCCCAGGCTGTTGGTGACCAGAAGCCCGCCGGCCGCGACGGACCCATCCAGTCCGTGCAAGGCCAGTACGCCTTCACTGCTGACGACGGCACCCCCGTCCAGATCTCCTACATCGCCGACGAGAACGGCTACCAGCCCCAGGGCGCCATCCTGCCGACCCCTCCTCCAATCCCCGAGGCCATCCTGCGCTCTCTGGAGTTCATCGCTCGCAATGCCCCTCAGAAGTGAGCAACGCCCAGGGCTACTCTTACTCTATTCTATTGAATATGGCCACCCATTTTCGGGCTCTGTGAGTCCACCCAACATGTGTAAATACAAAGTGGAACAGAAAAAATAGCCTGAGAAAAATAGATTATTAATTATGAGAAATCATTCCTCTTACGCTTCTGGATAAAGTTGCTTGTTGCAAATGAGCAAGGTAGTCTCACACAACAGTGAAGAGGCAAATCCAGTCAAAACCACACCCCTTCGCCAAAGAGCCACGACAGATCAAGGAGCCACCTGATTTACAACTGAACTTGCCAAAGCTATCAATAAGTAACTCATTGAGTTACATACTTTAAAATAATTCGGTAGATATTTTTCTTACAAGTTTGGTTTAAGGGATGGATGTAAGTCAATTCATAGAGTAGAAACTCATAAATTTACACAAACACTTTACTTGGATCTGTGTTACGAACTAGAACACATACTGCAACTTGTGCAAAAGTGCATGAGACAGTAAACTAAAAGATAAAATAAACAAATTTTACTACTGAGGAATACAATATTGTTTTCCAAACTTCATGGACGTATTCCCCTAATACTAAAAACATTAAAAGGAACATGGCTTAAAGAAAAACATAGAATATATAAAATGAAGTAAAAGGTAAAATGAAGAGTTCAGTCTCAACTTGATAATAATATTGGTTGTAGTAAATTCCTACTTCCATGACAATACTTTGAGACTTTTAAAGTTAAATGTAAACTTACACAAATAAGGTATGCAATACTTGAAAGATTTATCAATCGCAGAAATCCATGCTGCTCCTTAATCCAAATCATGGTAACTGATCCTGCAGACAAAGAAATATGAAGTGTTTGTTAAATGAATAACACAGTCAGAAGCACCTTGACATATTGCGGATTTAGCGAATGGTGTATCTTATGTCCTAGGGGGGGGAAAAAAAAAGGAGAGATGGTTCAGATGAATAAAGTAGCAAGATTCATGATTGGGGTGATTTATTTGAATGCACAAACATATAATAAAATCCGAAAGTCTGCAAAGAAGTTCATACACATCAACAACGAATTCCCACCATAAGATTAAAGATGTAATCCAACTTGGCATCAGGTACAATTTAAGAGGGTTCACTGTGTTTGGTCACAGGGCACCTAGGACAATCTATACTTTCAGTACTTAAGTCCCAAAACAGAAACAGAAATCTGCCTCCATGAACTGAAAGCCTTTCACTTTTTCTCCAAATGAAATCATAATTCTAGGAAATAGGAAAGATAAATAAGCTAATGAATGATAATAAAATACACAAGGAGAAGCAGACAATGTACTGAAAATAAAGAGGGAGAGTGTGGCCGGTAGGGCAATGGTGATGTGGCATAAAGTCCTTTAAGACACCCTTCTACTAATTTAGACTATGGGATAGAGTACTGCAATGCTTTGAAGCATGTTAAGACTCTCAGGGTATGGTGAGGCTGCAATATCTATAAAGACTGTAAATACAGAACACATCAAAACTCCACAAACAGACAGAAGTACAAAGGGAAAAACACAAACTTACTTCACAATTATTTTAAGTTAAATTAAAATACTAAAAAAAATAACATTACACACTGGTAAAACCTTTAAGAAAGATTTGATCATCCAATAATGAAATAACCAAAGGATATATAATGGAAGTCTAAAAACAGAGAGCTTGTAAGTAGGAGCTAATGGTATGAAATCTATAGGAGATGTGATTAAAATTAATAAAGCAATGCAGGATTTTAAAGGGGACAGAATTTCATACCCTAGCTACTTCATATCCTAGCCACTAGCAATTTAGAACATACATCAGATAATCTCTCACATAACCAAAAGTAAAGAATTCATTTACCATTAGTCACTTCCACAAAATTTACACAAACATACCCCACACAACTGAGGAGATCACATTTTAGTGAAGGCAGGGAAAAGATGTTGCACTGGGCCCTTGAATTCAAATTATTCAAATTATTCATTATGGTCTGAAAGAGGGATTCCTTTTTATCAGAAGATGAGAATGGTTTTCCTACATAAGCGACCGCAACTCTCAGTACCCCAGCTAGCCTACATGACAACACAATTAGATGATAATTTGGAATACCATGCACTACTGTCCGATGAACTTAATTTATAAGAGCTACGTGATCTCGGCCAAGATGAAACATCAGATTTATGATAGGATAAACTGGGTTGAGATGAATCTCCAAACTGATGATAGCTGTGAGTAGTGATGTTAATGGGTCCATCCACACTGCTATCACCATCACTGAAAAGGACAGGTTTTAAATGTTCTAAAAACCTTCAAATGGGACAGCGCCACAGAAGATCAAACTAAGCCTGAAAGTTAAGGAGTAAACCAACACACCTCCAATATCTTCAACCTCCATCTTACATAGTAACTGACTACAGTGGAATCCTGTTATATCGTTTCCGCTTATAACGTTTCTCCGCTTACAGCGTCGGGTTTCCCGTGCACATTTTGGTCATTTTACATGTAAAAAAATTCGTTTTTAGCGTTTCTCCGCTTATAACGTCTGAGAATCGCGGCAAAAGCAGAAACGTTATAAGCGGATTTCACTGTAGTCAGTAACAGCTCCGCAGTGCTATCTTCACACTAGTATCAGGGAGAGCTCTGAAAATCCAAAATACATACCTCTTTTTGGTTGATATTCGGTGACTGCTACGTTTGGCGATTTCTGGACTATACTTGTAAACTTGCTTGCGTACTTCTCTGGTTTCTCGGGTCGACTCATCTTTCTGAGGAGAGGACACATTAAAATTAAGTTTTCTCCAACAGAAAATGGACGAAATGTAAAGTTGGAGAATAAAAATAAAGGAAAAGTTCGACAAGAATGGAAATGTATTTACCTTTTTCTCCTGTGCTAAGAATTTTTCAATGAGATCTGAACAATTCAAGTTTGCCTCTGGCTCCCAAGTATTTTCTTTTGCTGAAAATCCTTTCCATCTCACAAGGAACTGACGAGTTCCATCTTTCAGTTCAACATAATCAACTATTTTGGAAACCTACAATAATGAAGAGTGGAATTAGTCAGAAGGGAAAACGAGCTTAAGAATATAAAGGAATCATCTTCATAAGATCAGTCACTTCACCTACCTCCCACTCAGTATTTTCATCATCATTATTTGGTTTTAATTTCTTGGCTGGTTTCTCTTTGGGCTCTGCTGTGGTACGCTTGCGACCTTTTTTGCGAGGTGGAGGCTTGGAGTTCTTTTTCGGAGACTTTTTATTCTTGTCCTCATCAGGTGACCCTCTAAGGTAGGCAGCAATAAGGTCAGGCGAGTCAACATTTTCTTCATCCTCCCATGTATCATCAGCGGGTCCATAGCCCTTCCAACGAATTTTGAATTGTTGCTTGCCATGTCGTACACGTGATCCTAAAATAAACTCAACCTGGAAGAAAATAGCAAGAAATTGATAACGATGGTGACCATTTTTGGAGGGGGTATAACCATAAACACAGCAAAACTAAAATGAAAACTACAATATTTTTTCAAAAAAAGGGAAAAGAAAAGAATGTCACTGGACAGTATTTCTATTGCCCAAACCAAAGCACAAAATTTTTATTAAAATTAAATGTGAACATAGTGAAGACTGAATTGAGTACATACCTCGAAATTTTCGGAATCGGATTGGTCGCCATTTAAATCGTCATTAGTGTCAGGTGCAGCTGAAGGCGTCTTGGATAGTACTCCTCCACCCTCGGCGTCATCCCCATGTTCAGTTTCTTTCTTCGCTGCCTTTCGCTTATTGTTGACTTTACTCTCCTTTACATCAGCAGCTGAAGGCGTCTTGGATAGTACCTCTCCACCCTCGGCGTCGGCGTCATCCCCATGTTCAGCTTCTTTCTTCGCTGCCTTTCGCTTATTGTTGACTTTACTCTCCTCCAAATCAGCAGCTGCCTTCACTTTGGTATATCGACGCATTGTTCAAAGATGCGAGCCGAATTCGCAAAATGTATTTTCCAAAATATCACCAATTTAAGTCACCACGGTCACAAATATGCCGCCATGAAGCATACACTCACTACGTCAAGCTAGAACTGAAAACACTGAAACTGGAGTGGGTGGAGGTGGGGGGAGGGGAGTGAATGAGAGGGGAAGAGAAGAGGTCTGACAACTCCGCAACTCCGCCTGAGAAGGCGTCGATAGAAGACCCCACTTGTAAACACACCATTGCCTACCTTCCAGGCGAGGATGGACGGACCATTCTCGCCGCGAAATAGGCGGTTCTCAGCGATTTTACCGCCAAACAGTGTCGGATTAATGATACTGCAGGAAGCGGTAACATGAAAAGGGTGTTTATTTGGCATTTTAAAGTATATTTAGGCCCTACATGGTAAGCTATTTCAGAGAACGTGTAAAGAAGAAGAGCACAAATAACAAAAGTACTTTCTGCGTCTGCGCGGGCGGCCCCCACCCCAACCTCTGCCTCCCCGGGCCCGGGCCACCCGGGCTCCCCACTCCACGTTCACGCAAGCGCAGTGCGCTTTTGTTATTCGTGCTGTTCTTCTTTACCCATTCTCTGAAATAGCAAAGTTGTGCAGTGGTTTGTGGGGGAGACAGCTCGACCAATCACAGGCCCTTCCCTTATTCGTGCTCTTCCTCTTCACCTCCATGGATAGGGTATTTCCATGTATTTCAATGGAGCCCTGCCCGCTAGCTGTCCGGAAGCTAGAAGAACAAAACCGGATACATACAGCGGTGGTGGGGGCGGGCGGGGAGGCTCCCCTACCACCCGCCGCTTCTCCGCTCGCCCGCCCCCACCACCGCTATTTGCATCTGGCTTTGTCCTTCTTACTTCCGGGCGGCTCCATTGAACTCAAGTTAATCTGACTTTGAGTTGAGGCTACCTTTTATTTAGAATGTAAAATCAGAGTTCTAGCTTCGTAGCCGTACGTAGAGTAGCTAGCATTGCGGTAAAGCTAAAAATAGAAGAATGAGGGGAACAAGTAAACGGAAATCACCATGTTGTAGCGTAGGGATTTCCGTTTACTTGTTCCCTGCATTATACTATTTTTAGCTTTACCGGAATGCTTTATTATGCCTTCGCGTCACTTCACTTCACTTAGGCCTGCCAAGAATAAATGCCATGCGCCGACGCCGAAGGCAAAGTAGTCAACCGGAACTAGTATGTTCTTTTTCCTGAAAAATGAACTAGGATCGAGCCTAGGATCGAAGAAATGAGATCAGCCAACTTGGGTAGGCCGGCTGCCTGCCGACTGCCGGCCGGTGCTGCTGCCCCCCTCCCCTCCGTCCCGCTCGCTTCCCCCTCCCCCCTTCCATCCCGCACTCTGCTGACCATGCTGGTGACTGCGGGCTGCGGGATGATTCCGAACAGCCTTCACTAGTGTCCTCTCGCTCGCTCCTTATAGCCGAGCCACATAAGTGTGACGAGGACAGAGACACGAAACCACTGCGCCAGGCACTGCGGAATCACGCTGCGCCCCCACCTTCCCCCCAACTGCTCTACTGTGCGCTGTGCGCGCTCTCCGCTGCTCTGCCCGCCCACCGAAACCACAGCCACAACTGCAACAGTTGCCTTTTAAATGCGGTGGACAGAAGCAGCTTCGCCTACTCCTAATCCGTTTGTCAGCCACGAGTACCTAACTCTCACCACGCACGTGACGTTATCGACGTTTGAAGATCATTTTGAAGGCTGAAGAGCTTGTTACTTCGCCCTTAGCTTTTTTGCATCGCATTCATTCACTAGAATCATGGTGTCAGCAAGTCACTACCGTGACCTCTTAAACCAAGAGTCCACAACCATCTCCGCGCTGTGTGATGACTGGCAACGTGTTTTGAATGAAAATGACAGTTGTTCTGCCATTCCAGACGACGTTTGCGGCAAAATCCAGATAGCTATCGGTGAGTAATTCGGCGAGCAAAGTAGCAAAGTGTCAGTTGAGTTTTCCGCGTTGTTCCAAATTTGTCTTGAGATTCGATGAAAGAGGCTACAGTAGACCTAAATTTACTCCCTGGCATGCTGTCAGTTTGCTGGTGATTTGGTTCCGAGAACTTTAGTTGACATCAGTTTTGTGATCTTCCAACTTTCTGTGAATATTGTGTTTTCAGGACAAGCCCAACTTCTCATGAGAAAAAAATTTGAGCAGTTCCGAGGATTAATCACTGCTAACGAGACAAACGATTCCGTAAGGCTAGTCACTGTTCAAGATCTACAAGGATTTTGGGAACTCATGTATATTCAGGTTTGTTCATATTCTTCTCAAAAATATAGTTTGATACCAGAACAGATTTAACTTTCGAAATGTTCCTACAGGTAAAGGATATTTATTGCAAATTCGAAGAACTGAAGAAATTGAAACTCAACAACTGGGAACCATTACTCTCTCCAAATCTCAAGGTAGTGTCACTGTTTCTTTTCAGTTTCTGTTCCAACAAAATCATCTTTCATTAATGGTTTTAATGTCACTTTCAGCGTCAACCTCTTGGCAATGTTAATAGTTCTCGTACAAACAATGTACCACATCGGATACCCGTTGTCACCAAGGATTTTACAGCACAAGCAAGAGAGAGACTTGCACAGGCAAAGGCTTTGGCCAGAAAACGCATGGAGGAACAGTGTTGTCAGTAAGCCACGAGTGGCTCATCCTTCAGAAATCATTTTGCTTGGAATTTTGGAAGTGTGTGCTAGTTTGATATATGTTTGCTCAATATTTTATGTATGTTATGCCTGAAATTTTAAAATTGTGTGTGTAACTTCATCTAATGTTTGCTCAATATTTTAACCAAAGTAAATTTTATGCAAGCCAAAGTAATAGTTCAAAATGTCTGTGATTAATTCTCTTGTGTTGAATTTCAGTATTTTAACATGTTCAATCATGCCTATCACTTTATATTAGAGGATGTTGTTTTAATTTAAAATGAGATGTAAATAATTTAAGAGTTAACCATTTTATTTTTCAAATAAACTTTTTTAAATTGTATTGTGTAATTTCATTTCTTCTATATTTGTTTTAGAATCCATTTAATTGACACAATATTGTTTGGACCATCACGTGCAATGAACTTCATTTGAAATGTAAGAATTATAAAGTCATAACCACCTTTCCTACTCTTATTTTGGGCAAATGCTTTTAAAGCATCTTTGACACCATCAAACGCCACTGTATGGTGAATATTAGGTCTGTAAACACAACATTGAATTTAGTAAGCTTAAGTTGGAATTACTTTCCTTCAACTTCAACAGACCACTGCACTCACCTCACTATGCCCGTAACAACTTTGCGCATGATATCCATCAGAATGTGCTGATACCGGCCTTGCTGAGCATGAGACAACATCCAGGCTTGTTCACAGAGAAATCCAACACTTGCACATCGTAAAAATAACAGTTTCGAGTTTGGAGGGTCCAGCTATATACATAAATGACTCAAAAATAAGGAATAATGTGGACATTTAAATACATAAGTTAAAATTTACTACCTGAAGATTGGGTTCACAAGTTACCCAGCGACCACCAACAGCTAGGCAAGATATAATATCATGTTTACTTGGCCGTACTAGCGGTTCAAATTTCTCATCTTCAATAATATTCGAGTCCTGAAACACTCATTTGAACAATACATTACATAGCTGCACAAAAGTTATTGGGACAACTTACAATTAAATAGCAGGATATTACCATCTGCGTTGGTTGTGAGGAAATGGTATCTATGATTATATTAACTCCCAAATTACCTGTTTCAGCATTGCATGCTGATTTTAAACTTTGATTCTTTTCATTTAGTTCTACAATTTGTACTGGAAGAGAGCAAATAAAATATGATGAAGAGATATGACTAAAATCCATTTCCTTAAATTCATCTCATTGAAAATACGAAACACAGTGGAACACCAAGGCTCTGAATGTAGGTTTTTTCATCACTTGAAGAACAACTTGCCATGATTCTTGCACCCCAGTGATGAGCAAGTTGCAGCAAAGTTGATCCTAAAGATGTAGCACCATGTAGCACCATAACTATGAAAAAAAAATTATTTATTTACATTTTTAATTTACAACAATAACTTAGAATCCATCCGAATTCTCAATCAGACTGTTCTGATTTGGTCGGATGTAAAGTGAGGGGAGGAGGATCAGACCTATTCCGACCCATTCAGAACGAGAATTCGGACGTACTCTTAACTCTGCAAAAAAGCGAAGAAGAAGAAGAAGAAAAAGAAGAAAACAGAGAGACAGCGAGGTGGGGGTGGGGGAAATTGATTCAATTACCAGTATCATCGGAGCCACCAAGACGGCCCATGTAATGTAATGCAATATATGCTTTGACTGCGTCACCAACACAACCAGCAGCATCCACAAAACTTACACCATCGGGCATATGAACTGAACAAAGTAAAACAATAATGAGTTACAACAGCAGCAGAATTGGCAAACCCAGGGGGATTGAAATGAAACATCACTCACCAACATCAAATTCTTGTAGTACAACAAAATCTGAGCAGCCTGACTGACCATAATCTAATGGGATGATACCTGATGAGACAGTAAGGGAAGTTATTAAAACTCAAATCAGTTTTACCATTTTCAGTTATTGTGTAGATGAGTGAGTTAGCAAGGCCGTATCAAGACAAGCAGTAATCAGCATTCTGACTCACTCTGACTCTGAAAGAGACGCGGCCACCCAAACCTACCGCACATGCGCAAAAAAATAGATTGTTTTGTTGATCAGCCTCAGTTTGCATATGGCTTTTTAAACTTGTAAAAATGGCTGTGGTTGTTGACGTCAAGTGTGGATGGCTGTGACTTTTGTCAGGATCAGAGTCGCAATCAGTCAAAATGCTAATCACCGCTTGTCTTGATAAGGCCCAAGACTGTTAACATCACAAAAATATTGTAGAACATTAATCTTACCAACTACATAATCTCCTTTGGCAAGTGTTGTTACATCTTCACCAACAGCCATTACTACGCCAGATATATCTTGGCCTGCTGGCAACTTGCAGGTTTTCTTAGACGACCCATTGATTTTACTAATCGTCTGATACAAAATTGCAGTGGCGGGATCTTTATCTACACTGCTGCAGCAATGAAGCCAGCTAGATAAACTGCAAGCTTTGACTTGAATAAGAACACTATTCCTTTCCAGCTCAGGGAGTTCCACCTGCAAAACATAAGATTCAGAAATCAGCGAAGCTTTGTCAAAAATTGACATAACTTTGTAAATTTTTTAACGACGCAAATATGGCGAAAGTAAAGAAAACCAACAGCGCAAAACAGACCTTTTCTTCCTCAGTGAAGTTAAGGTTAAAACCATTGCTGATTTCAACAAATACTGATTTTGTGGTCTGGACGTGAGGCATGCTCAGCGAATGATTTCAACGAAACCCACAATACAGATGAAACACGATCAGTCCTAAATGTGACGAATGAGTTAGCAGAAAGATACAGAATCAGGATTCATTTTTCAACACAAAATTCCTGCCCCCTCCCCCTCCCACAAATACATACATAAACGAATGACAGCCAGTAGCACCAAACTTGACCCGTTTTTTCATTTAATATAAGTGTCGTATTCTCTTCCTGTACCCATTTTTTGTTGTTGTTTGTATTTAAACAAAGGTTTAGCTCTCATAATGGAGCGATTTGGTGGTTTGTGAGACATGGTCCTAGAGAGCGTGTAGGGAGTGCCGGTAGCATTTTTTGCTTTGTGTTGGTGCACCTGAAAAGCAGAAGCAGACAACAACAGATCCGTGAACAGATCATAGCGTAACATTCAGTCAATCATCTTTTCAGTTATTTCCAAATCGTGTGAAAATGGAACCGATTCTTTCCACTGAAATTATGACGGGTTTGAAAAGAATGGGAAACCCGACTCTTGTCAATGATGAACTTTTCGCCAAATCCTTACACTGTGGGGTGACGACCATAACCCAAACAGACTTCACAACAGGAAATCTTTCCAGTAAAGTATCTATGCTTTGGCATTAAAGTCCTCTTCTTTCTGGATGTTTGGTTCCTTATTATTTTTTCTCACTTGAAGTCTCCTATACTTTTTTACGACACGCTGTGCTTGTGCTTAACTCTCCTTTTCTCCTTGTCTTTTCGTAGGTATTGCTTCTGGTTTGTCAAAGGGAGATGTTGTCAAAGAAGGCCACTGTGCCCTTCTGTCTTTGTTTGTTGAATCAGCACGTCTAGATCTTCTACCTGACACATTAAGTGTTTTTCTGTCATCCAAAGCAAACTGGCCTCAAACACGATGCAGATTGCTAACTGATGCCTACGTTTCAAGTGCTCCTAAAATTCAAGCTCGCTTAGCCAGTGTCGGAATGCACCCACCTCATGTTGTGAATGTGCATTGGAACTTAAATCATAATATTAAGGTAAGATTTTTCACCCACAACACTTAAGCTGTAAAGTACACCTGCAATATCAAGTGACATGGTCCTGTCTGCAGACCACTGTTAAAACTGTCAGCATTTTCATGTGGTTGACCTTTGCTAATTCCTTGACCCCTCTTGTTTTCTAGTCTAGCAGTAATGAGCACACCGCCAGCTCAATGGTTTCTGTACAGTTAGAAACAGAAGACCCATCACACGTGAAAGAAGAAAGGATGGTTAAATTTGTGTGCTCATTGCCTGAGCTCCAGGACATGTTGTCTAAGCTTAAAGAAGCTCTAAGACAGGTTGAACACATAGCACATTTGGGTAATGTGTAAATTCTAAATTTTAACAAGTTTGTGTTCCAATTGGCTTGATGTGAAATTGGTATTCCAATAAAACTACAGAGCACATTTGAACAAATGAACAACAAAACGGAAATTCTTATAGAAACATTTATTTGCCACTGACATCAGTATTTAGGTATCTCCGTAAATAATTGACAGCATAAAAATGCAATACAAATAGCATAACAAAAATTAAGGAGGGATAAAGTTGAACACAGAGCCAACACAAAAAGTTTGTGTTTTTTTAAAACAAAAAGGTGGGGGGGGGGAGAGAGTAGTAAATATTATGCCTAATAACAATTATATTTCTTGGTGATGTAAACGTTCAGAAAATATAACAAAATTTAAAAAAAAAGAAAAGAAACAAATTGTAGAACGGGTATTGAAACACTGAATGAGACATAACAAACCAACACTTTAAAGTAATACAAGGTTAACCCACCAACCATGTGTTTGAGGCAAGAAACACAGAGAAGAACTTCTCACACTTTTGACTTTCAATCCTTACAAAATGTGAAAAACTTCCTTAATTTTAAAATTTTAAGAATACTTTGTACATTTAAAAAAGAGGGGCGGGGGCAACTTACAGACAAATTCTGCTGAAAAATCTGTGAGCAATTTAACACAACTTGAGAGATAAACTTGCTATGTCATACCTTGAGTATTATAATAACAAAGGCAAAAGGCTCAACTCAAACTCACAACAGATGGAACAAAAACACAGGACAAGAATCAATCAACAGGTATGCATATTGTAGCATGACTAGGAATTTATTCCATAACTTCAAGTACGGAACATTGGTGACATGATGTTGAGGGCTAACGTTTAGACATAGCAAGAGAATCTATCTTAATAAAACACAGAGCACAACCTGGAATGACATGTGAGGGATGGCTGAACCAAAAATTGCTGAATAACTTCTTCCAGCTAATGCATACATATTATTAAAAACTTAGCAGATCAATAAAATCTCATGATAAAAGGAGGACAAAGCTATCATTTATGAGCACCAGTTGGTCATATACACAAAAACAACACTTACAATGAATAGAAAATGTATTTACACAATTTGTACTACAGCTGTCTTTTCATAAGTCGGTCTATATACAAAATGTATGGCAGGAAATGTAAGTACTCACCTACAAACCTGGTATCCCACAACCATAAAAACCTTTATAAGCTAAAAAGGCATTGGCTCAAACTTTTTAATATTTGTGTAGGCCTAAGGGACAGCCCCTGCCCAGTCCAACAAAAGACTGTAACAAGTCAAGAGACACATTCCTTTAAAAGGAAGCACCATAATTTCAGAGAGGATTCTCATTTTCACTGCTGTGTTGATAGCAAAACATGATATGATTTTAAACATGGAATAAACATATCTATGGAAGTGGATTTCTCAAAATGAAAACAAAATTGACAAGAGATTATCAATCTGTCACAATCACGCTAATAGAATTAGCGAAATAATGTGTTTCCAGAGACATAAAATAAATATAAAAAAAACAATCATTTTACAAGCTAAAACAATAAGGTGATATTAGAAAAAAAAAGTTTTTTTTTCTTTAAGATCTAAGAGTAAGTACGGCAAGATGACGGATTAGTTCTGATGAAAATATCTTATCCTACAAAATTGTTGGTTTATGACATTTGTTAAAACAAACTCATCAAAAATCTTTTGTAACTTATGGTAGAGATGAAAGTTTATAAAAGGCATTTCTTTTACAACACTTCAAGGTACTTGACCAAACAACACACAACACAAATTCATTACAATAAATCTTAGGAAAAAAAAATGATAAAAACAGGTAATACGCAAAGAAAACAAAATAAAGAACTGTGTTAAGATTTTATCTTTAAATATGCTGTATGAGAAATGACATCACAGTCTTAACATGAGTACACAATATCTGATAAGAAGTACAATTTCTAGAAAGGTTCATAATATTACTCAACCTTTTTCTTCTTAAATCTGAGTATTTTGTGAATTAAATGGTACCATGGTATGGATTTCACAATTAACAGAACCAGCTTAATGCTTTATATGACACAATATGTACTGAATACAATACACAAACAGAGCGAAACATCACTAAATCACTGGCACAGAGTTTTGATCAATGGCTAATCACGAAAGATGACAACTAGTTTAAAGGAAGGAACAAAGTCACGGTTCTCCATCATAAAAGAATAAACAAGTATCTCAGATGTCACATTTCACATTTGAGAGCAAGAATTTAATAAGAAGCACACAATTCCTTCAAAAACAAATAGCAATGAAAAAATTAAGTAGATAACATCACAACCTTCCAAAGGGAGAATATGAATACAACATGTAACATTCATTTCCATAAATATCCTCATTAAGAATATTGCCCCTAGTTTTGAATCAAAATTATTGGAAATAGAACTGCAATGATTCATCACTGTGCTTTGAGCTTGACAAGTTTAAACTATCTTCTGATTTCAAACTGTGTACCCTGGCATTAATGTCTTCAAACACTCCACAGCCTTTTGCAGATATCTATTTTCAAATTAAGGGCAATTCCTTAAACTGAGCATGGGAGTTAAAACAACACTTCAAAAAATTCATAAGAATGAAATTATGTTTAGTATAAACCTAAAAACCAGAGAGCAAATGGCACTTAAAGCTAGGATGTTGTAAAGCAATTTTTGCTGCAAAAGCAAAGAAAAACCACAAACATTTCAGTACATTTGTTAATGTGAAGAAGAAAAGAAAAGAAACAGAAAAACAGCTTTGTATATTATGCATACAAAGAAAATGAGGTATGGCATCTAGTATTTATTACAGATCATGATATTGTGTCCTTTCATAGCTTTTAACAGAAAAAGTAGGAAAGCACTGAAAAAAACAAAACAAAAAAAAACACAAGAAACTGATACTAAAAATTACAACAGCAGGCCTAACGATTTTCTGGAAGACAGAAGTTACAGCTCATTGGAGGAGATAAAGAAATGAGCACATATTAAGCTCAGTTATACACTGTCATATGGAAAAAAAACTTTGAGCAAACATATACTCTGAGCAAGTAGAAGTCATCATAGAAACCAGTTCCTTTGCCAAAACTTTAAGAAAAGATAAAAAGATGAGAAAGAGAAAAAGACATACTTTGGGGTTTAACACACAGCCGGGTGGCCTGGCCAGACATTACCAATACTTACAGGAAAGTAACAAATGAAAAGATTCACAAAAGCAGAGACTTCCAAATGTATGATGCAAAGCACTCTTAGAGAGTAATACAATAATCATAAATGATGCAGAGGGAGGTAAAGGAAGGGGAAGCAGTCTCATGTTAAGTAATCAAAAAGACACATGAATGAAAAAATTAGTATTTAAGTTATTTTCAACCAGGGGCCATTTTCCAAATCACAGCCGAAATTTCTTTTAGTATTAGTTTGCACTCATCACAACATGTATTGTATGAAAGGTTTACTATTACGTCTATGTGATTTAGTGTTTACAAATTTTAATTATGTTCTAAAAAACAAGAATGGCAATGAGTTTTGAATATATAAAACCAGGAACATTGAGGCAATGACATAGTATCATAAGAAAAGGTGTCTTAACATTAAAAACACTTTGAGCAATAGAAGGAAAATTAGGTAAGTACCTCCAGTTACAAAAGGTGATCGGTCAAACTGCTGAAAACAGATACTACCATTTTGTTGGAATCATTGCTACCATACACAAGTCCTTACAAAACAGGAGGCTGGTTTCTTTAAAAAAAAGAGAGAGAAAAAGAAACAAACAGAAGGATAGACTGAACAGAAATTCAATATGATAGTTTCCTAATCAGTCAAAACAATTATTCCCAAATATTTCCACAGGTTCATTAAGTACTCAAAAAGCATTAAAATGATTGAAAAGCCATTTCTAACATTAAGAGTTTAGAACTTCAACTAACTGCCGGCGCGGATTTTACTTAAAATCCAAGGCTCCATCTGAAGTTTCAATACCCCCATCATCATCATCATCTAAAACGTCCTCCTCTTCCTCTTCAGGCTCATAAAAATGGGCTTTGCGTCCTCTTTTCTTCCCTGTAGTGCTCTTATTAATGGTTCTAACAACTTCCTTTACCTGTTCAATTTCTTCATCCTCTTTAGTTGGATCATTTTCAACATCTTTCTCTCTGTTACGACCCCTTGCTGTTTTCTCCCTCTTAGTCAAAGTAAAATTTCCTGTAGTAGTATAAACCTTATTAAAATATGTATAGGTAAAAGGACCTTGAGTATCTGAATGAGTTTTGAGGTGATTGTACAAGTGAGAATATCCAATGAAAGCCATTTTGCACAGATTGCACTGGTAAGGTCTTTCACCAGTGTGAGTACGCATGTGTATCTTGAGATTCATTGACACAGTGAATGACTTGCTACAAGTTACACATTTGAATGGTTTATCACCCGCATGTGTTTTGACATGACGTTGCAGATGTGCACGAGATCGGAATGCCTTGTCGCATTGATCACATTTGAAGGGCTTTTCTGCTGTATGCAGTTTAGTGTGTATAGCAAGGCGAACAGCAGTAACAAAGCCCTTACCACAATAAACACACCCATAAGGTTTCTCACCGTTTTCTGTCTCACTTTTAGGTTTTCTCCCACGCCTTTTTACAGGTGGAGGGGTCGGTTTAACAACAAGCTTGCTCAGAGGTTCGTCATCACTGTCATCGCTGTTGCCATTCTCATTCATTTTCCCTGGACTTTGAGAGTCATCAAGCACAATATGCAAAGACTTTTCGCTACCACTTTCAGAGTGCACACTATCAACATGAGACCGCAAGGCAGCTGTAGTGGGAAATGAGTTATTACACAGATTGCATTTAAGAGAGCGATCAGGGGCATGAGTCTTCATATGATTAGAGAATAAAGTCCTCGATGCAAAACTAGCTTTGCAAACCTGGCAAGAATATGGATTATCACCCCCTCCCATACAGCCTTTACTTGATCCTGGAGAAGTAGTCAAAAGCATTTCAGAACATGATCCAGTCACTGAATCACTAATATTTATGTTTAGCGATTCATTAACCTTGATTCTTGATTTGGAGTCACCATCAATAAGAGGGCTTCCCATTCTTTCAGCTAAGGGGCTTCCTTTCTGATCTAGTGCATGAGGATTCATGTCATCACAGAATTTTGTGTTGGCATTTACTTCCAGTCTAGAGTCTTGAGGGGAAGAACAGCCGCTACTAGATTTCTTACTGTAAGTAGAACTTAAACTATTACCAAAACTGAGATTAGATTCTTCAACAAAATTCATACTTTGAGAGTTACCAGTTACATTTGAATTGAGACTTTGATCCATTGCACAGTTACCATTACTACCAAATGGCGAGTTTTGCATCATGATATTACTTCCAAAACCCTGGTTGGGGGATGAATTGCCAAAGTTTTGATTCATATTGCCAAAACCTTGGCCACTACCACTCATGAAAGCAGAGTTTGTGTTTGATGAACCATAATTTGAATTAATGTTTCCGCCGCAAAAGTTAGGACCACCAAACCTTACACCGGAGGTGTTGTTAAAATTTGAATTTGAACGAGGCCCACAGCTACCACTTCCACTACTTTGTGTACTTTGAGTACTCTGGACACTTTGTACACTTTGCACACTATTTTCAGGGTCTAAGGGTGAAGGTGCAGAAGCAAGAGGCTCTGTCAAGCCTGGAGATGCCAGAGGCTCTAAAGGTGATGTTACTACAGTATTGCTCATTGCAAATTTCTCTAGTTCCTCCATGGTTCCAAGCTGTGGAGATCTTGTAGAGTAATTATCTTGTCGCTGCATTCGTGTTCTTGAATTGTTGCCATTTCCTATGGCTCCTGGACTCCGTGAAGCCATAACATTCCAAGGTGAAGGAGTATTTCTTGAATCAATCATGTCACTCCCACTTGAAAAGTCTTGCTGATGTTGTTGAGAATACATTCCATAGTGACTTGGAGGAGGTGTGTAAGCATCATAGTAACTTGGGACTTGATTTTCACAAGATCTTGAAAGCTTGTGTTGTTCTAGATCAACAAAAGATCCAAATTGGGAGTAACACTTCTCACAATTGTATGACACATTAGGATCACAGCATCTACTTCGCACATGATCAGCTAACATCCAAGGTGTCATAAATGAAGCAGAACAAGAAGAACAGTTGTAAGAGCTCTCACTGCCACTACTAGGAGGTGTACCAGGTGTTTCTGGCATGTAGTTCATGTCATACATTCTTCCATCATATGATTGACTGACAGGTTGCTGTTGTTGCATACTCTGCTGCTGCATGATTTGTTGCTGAGGTACTGATTGCTGTTGTGATTGATGATGCATTGCCTGAGAATGAATCCCTTGAGAATGCTGCATTGGCCCATGCTGTTGCATTCCGAGTTGTTGCATGGCCTGTTGCTGTTGCATAGACTGCTGCTGTTGTTGCATAGACTGCTGCTGCTGTTGCATAGACTGCTGTTGCTGTTGCATAGACTGCTGCTGCTGTTGCATTGACTGCTGCTGCTGCTGCTGTTGCATTGACTGTTGCTGCTGCTGCATAGACTGCTGCTGCTGCTGCTGCTGCTGTTGCATAGACTGCTGCTGCTGCTGTTGCATAGACTGCTGCTGCTGCATAGACTGCTGCTGGTGCATAGACTGCTGCTGCAAAGACTGCTGTTGCTGTTGTTGCATAGACGGCTGCTGCTGTTGCATTGACTGGTGCATGCTCATTTGTTGTTGAAGGGAGAGCTGTTGTTGCATTGCTGGCTGATGGATTTGAGCTTGTTGTTGTAAGGAGGCTTGATGCATGGATGCTTGCTGCTGCATATGATAGGGCTGCTGCAGAGGATGATGTTGGGGCGACATTGAATGCAGAGGTGACATTGGTTGCCCAGGCACACGAGGTGATCCATGAGACATGGACTGTTGTGATAAATACTGCTGTGGCACTGATGTTTGCTGCTGCATATGCTGGGGTAAAGGTGATTGTGGCATAGCATAAGGCAAAGTATGCTGCTGAGATGAGTAATGGTTACCACTAGGTGAAAGTTGGTGTTGAAGTTGAGGTGACTGAATACCTTGAGCCTGCAACGACTGAGACTGCATCGATTGCTGTTGAGCTGAATGATGCAAGCTGTGCTGTGATGCTTGGGGGGGTTGAGGCAAAGGTTGTTGTTGCATTTGCAACATATTATCAGGCTGGTAAACTTGATTTTCCCCATGGGTTTTGATGTGGGCCGCCAATCTTGCCTTATAAGTAAAGGGCTTATTACAATGCGGACAGTGATATGGCTTATTTGAAGGCCCCATTCTTGAGTCTTTAGAACTCATTTCACTTTCTGACAGAGGAGATTTGGAGTCTGTTTCACAATCACAGAATTCATTCACTTTTACATTGAGGTGAGAACCCTTGGATTTCTCTAAGGATTCACTGTCAGACACAGTAAAAGCTGAATCTGATGACTTCAAGGACTCCTCCTGAGATGAGGACTCAACCTGCAAGTACAAACAAAGTATAGGATAGAAAATGCAAGCAAATGATTATGACTGGAATTGAGATAAAAGCTAAAAGATTTGGCAGCACAGAAAACTTACACATTCTACAGGATGGCTTTCTTTGGAAACAGATTCATATCTGTTATCCTAATTAGGAAAAAGGTGGCAAGTTATTATTGACCAAAAATTAAGGATTACATTTAACCATAAAACAAAAAGTACCTTGGCCTTGATTTCATTGCAAAATATGTGCAGAGCTGCATCAACACGTTGACATCTCAACCGAAAGTCAACAAACGTATCAATGTAAAAGAGACATCGATGACAGATAACTACAGGTAAGCCATCTCCTTCTTTAACCTGTCAATACAAGCAGATCAAAGAAATTAAAACAAAATATTATAAAAGACTGGAACAGGAGTGTACAGAAAACTTCACAATCAATCTTGAACATAAAGACGTAGAATAGGATGGAATAGAATAGAATGTAAAAATGAAGAGGATTCACAGAACTGAGAGTGGAAAAATGAAAAGGTGGAGACCATAACAAGCAAACTCTTTACCATTGAGAAAGAGTTCTCATGCTTTTGTTCAAAATGCAAAAGCCACAGAAAAGCCTGTTGCTGAGAAAAGAAAATGTCATGCACATGCACAATGTATTAATGAGGTTTCCAATAATGATCAAAGACAACTATGACCGCAAACCCATGATAGCACCCATATAATTTTTGAAAACTTGCCCATGAAGTAAAGGTAAAACTTGGGTTCTAATAAAATGGAAAAATTGGAAAGAATCTGTACAAGCAAAATGATATTTTACAATAAGATTGAACGAAATATAGCTGGCAGAGGCATTAAGCAATCTGAGAGTCATTCTCCACAACTGAAATGAAAGCACAAGTAAATTTGACCAACCTACAATTTAATAAAAGTGAAAATGCCCAATGCAATGAAAATAAATGGATTTGTGCTATTAATAATTGTCAAGCATTAAAACTATATTATATTTATCTCTTGTAGTTATGCATACATGTTAATTTTGAGGTGTTAGACCAAAATAGCTTTCATGCAGCAACAATGAAATCAAATTTAAGTGATCGATTGTTTTTTAAGCAGATAACAGAAGTGCTCTGAATAAAATAACAGCTCTACTCTATATTAGGACTTCAGAAGAGATAATATTGAAGAATTATGAACACACTGAGGAAAAAATGTAGGTGGTCAAATGAGAGCTAAATGAATTAAATATCGAAATGACTGAATCTTGAATGAATTAAATGCCAGAATGAATGAACAATGACAAGTAATTCAATAATTAGAGGTTCGAGCGCAAATAGAGGATTGCAAATAAAAAGTGCACTTATTAAAACTGCATAAAACGAAGCCTTCATAACATACAGCAGAAATGGGGACTAAAAGGAACTTAGTGTCAGAGGCACCTGAGCTATGCCATAGAATGACAGTCTGAATTAATTTTCTAATAACAAATGAAAGGAGAGGTTTGAAAATATGTCTTTCAAAGGTGTTCGTACATGAGAATGATTATGAAGAAAATTTGAGTACATAACAGAACAGATAAATCCAAAGCATCATTTCAATGACGATATGTCCTTGGAGACAGCCAAGTCCTACATTTTACTTAAGTATTTAAATGCACTCTCGTGAGACCATATCTTAAGATACAAGTATCCACATGTTGAGTGATTTAGTCTTACCTTTACTTATGAGCGCTAAATACAACAATTTTCGATTAGAGAGCGGATATTTCAGGGTGCAAATATTTAAGCCTACCCTAGCCTAGCCACCTAACCTCCACTGTGGTACAACACAGGATCCTTTCAGGCAAGGGTTTCTTTCGTCCACAGCTCTCTTCACCAAATAATTGCACCATTAATCCATCTTCGGCGAGACAAAGGCGGCATAACTGTGTCAATTTAATAGTCTTTTGGCCCAATAAGTCCATTTTTCCACATATTTAAAGTTGGACAGCGCGAACTGTACCGCTGTGCTTTGGCTCCACCATGACCTCCTGGATTACCAAATACAAACAAACAACATGGTGGCCAACGCACTCGAGTCCAAATGACGAGTGACGGAGAGCGGTCCTCGAGATTCTCGTACTTCGACGAGTTCATGGAGCACTAAAGATGTTTCGAAATGATTTAATACGCGAGAACACCTTAGCTGAAGTTAAATAGTTCCAGAAACACTGCGTTATTGAGACGTTCATTTCTCAAATTTGTTTTTCCCGCGTGGAGAAACTTTCCCATTCTTTTGTTTCCCAAGTCCCTTTCCCTTATTGAAGATTCGCCGTTTCCTTGAATCAATGGTCTAAAGTTGCAATGAAAGATGAATCATAAACGCAGATTAGTTGAACTATTACAAATCGTGCGTGTGCCCGTAATTAGTTAGTTGTAATAAAAGTAAGAAAATAGAGGAAAGTCTGCATCACCAACAAAGCTAAGTACTGACATGCGCAGTGGCGTTGCGTTAGCGCTGCGTAGAACATCAGCTGGGTTCCTCTCTTTGACAGAAGGACTTTTCTCGTTAGAGAAAGAGAGACAGATTGCGAGATGGCGTAAAAATACACACAACTTTGGAGGGGGTGAGAGGGGTAGAGAAGGATCAGGATTTCTGCAAGAAGACCCAAGTCGTCGCAACCCCAGGAACCAGTAACACGATATCAAGAATATGCCTTTCATTTCAAAAGACTGGCGGTCTCCTGGCGAGGAATGGGTGAAAACCGAGGAAGGATGGGAGAAAAAGAAGATACTGGAGTGTGGGAGGCGAATTTTGGGCCCCACCACCGAAAATCTGGAGTCGAGGTGAGATTCTTGTTTGTTTACTAGCACAGCTGATTGTGAATCAATAGCCCACTTTCTCATTTTCGTTGTTAAAAAAGGAGTGTTCAGGAGTGTCACTAGAACTCATCACGGTCGCATACTCGCTTCATTTCTCGACTGACCCTAGTGAGTGTGCCCTAAATTTTGCAAGACCTGTGGTTCTCATGTTTGATTCAGTTTTCTTTGTTCTTGATTGACATTTCGCCATATGATTGTTTCATATTTCCTAAAATTATGATTTTAAAGCAATTTTTGAAAATAACTTTTTACTATTTTATAGATTTTAATCCTTTTTGCAACATATCAGTATTTTTGAACAAGTTTCTATAGTATTTACTGTTTAAGTTAACATCCTGAATGCAGAAAGGTACACTGCTAAATTCATTCATATATATTTCTTTGTTCTCACTCTTCTTTCTGAAATGAATCACATATTAACCAGTGTGAGGTCCATGATTATTATTATTATTATTATTATTTTTTTTTCTTAAAATTCAAATCTTTAGGTACAGGGGAATTACCAATTACAGTACAGATGTCCCATTCAGTGAGAGCCTCTCAAAAGGCTGGTAAGAAATTATCTCCATCCTTATAACATGTGAAGCTTTAAATTTCGTTTTCTTGTCATTAACTTTTAAATCTATAAATTTTTTATCTGTATTGCAGTATGGACGAAGATGACAAAGAAAATATGCAAGTTGATGACCAAAGTACAGCTGTTTTCATGGATGGCAACAACAGAGTTGATTTAAAAGTGGTGGTCAATAGGACACAGAGTCAAGGTGAGGTTTAATAAGTGCGAAAAAGTTGAAACTTAACTTCATCAAGCTCATGTTAAATTTTTTTCTTCAGATGGGACAATTCAACCACATTGTCACATTACTGTTAAATGCACCAGAGAGGTATGGTTTTCAAATACCTTTTTTATTTTGGTAGGATTGTGATAGGTGACTCTGACATGCAAAATTTTTCTACAGATTGCTGGATTCAATGGCCTCAGTGATGCCCTGAAAAGACTTGACTTTCGGTCTGCTGTTCATGATGGCAGACGTTTCCATTACATTTGTAAACTCCTTGATTTGCTCATTACCCAAAAACTAAGCATGCTATCAGGCTGTGCTCAGAAAGTACTGTTTGCTATGCTGGAGGAGGTTGCTTACCAAGGTAATTTTTAGAGATCAATGAAATTATGCACTCTACCTTTTCTTTTCCTGTAAGACCAAAGCAAATAGAAGTATCCTTCCGATAGTTTCAGCTAGTCAACAAAATATGCATATGTTAAGGAAACTCTTAACTGAATTAAGAGCTATGATTGATTGTGCCTGTTGGGGACGACCTCTTGGTAGTACTAGATTGTGGGAGCAACATTTGCAATCCATTGACCGCATTCTTTCTATTGCCAATACTATTCAAATCAGAGAGGTAAGTTGAACTTTTTCTTAAATCCATTTATTACAACTGATCTAAGTGATCTTTTTAAAAATAATATGACATTTTTACAATCCAAGAAAATTTGTAAGAACTTTGAATATTTCAGCCTCATGATGATATGTACCCAAAATTGCAAAATTTGCCAGAAGAATGTGTCAGAGAGATATTGCTGAGATTAGCTGACCACAAAGATGTTGAGAACAGCAGTAAAGCATATTCGGTGATGCAAAACTTGAGCAGCGAACAACGCATTTGGAGAGAACTCTGCTCTTTTCATTTCACAGATTCCCAAATAAATTGTGTTTTGGAAAAAATCAGAAAGCAAGATGAACAGCTTCAAGAGAAGCAGCAATCACTGGAACACATAGGCCACTTGACTCGGGAAATGAAAGATGTAAACCAGGAAGAAACAGGCACAAGTCAAGAAATTGAAACCATTTCACAACCTTTAGACTGGAAAAAAGTTTACCACAAACTGAGAAAGTATGTTCTTTAACAGTAACTGGGTTAGGTTGTTTTTCTTTCTTGGTATTTATTAAGTGGGGTGCTGCATGTTTGATTTCTCTTAATCCTTTTTTTTAGGTGTTATGGACTTCGGGAAGATTATCCGGAGATGATACAACTGTGTCGTAACTGCTGCTGCCTTTTTTGGAAATCAATTGGACATCCTTGTATAGCAGATCAAGATCCAACTTTCCAAGAAAAACTTGATGCTGTTGATAAGAGTTCTCTTCATGTTCCTGTTCCACCTCATGCTTTTCTAAAATTTTTCTCCCTGTGATTTTTCCTAAATCTCAGGTATCAATTGTTACAGTTACAATTCAGAAAAGGGCTGTGGGTCATTTCTACAAAAGACCTATTATTGCCTTCAATATGCAGGCTTCAATAACTTTTTCTGAATACTGATATTACTTTGCACATTCTCTTTATGTTGAGATCTGTACACTGACTTTGGGGTGAGATTACTGTTATTTTTCAACAGTGTTTTTGAGAGCAGCAAATCAGTTGGCAGCTAGCTCTACTCAGGAGTTCTGAGCTAGATTGTATGTTCACATTTCTATTAAGATTTGATTGCTCTTTTTCTCAGATCCAAAATAATGTTTATACCATAACATTAAAAAAAAGAGGGGGAATAAAGTTTTAAAACAAAAGTCCGATTCACTGACTGTAACCTTCAGTGGATAATGACCAGTAAGTGTTGTATTCTGGAAAGTATCGCGAAATGTGATAATCTGTCCCAGCAGCTGTCAATTGTGATATTGTTTTTGAATGACGTAATTAATTGAACATGTTTTTCATGTTTTTGAATTGTTTAGTTAATGTGTGTGTTGGTTTTCCTATTCTTATTTATTAGAAGGCTAATTTCTCACATTTAGTCAGTTAAAGCGTATGTTGAATATTGTCCAGGATCATTTCAGTTTGCATTTCAAGTCTTAAATATTCATTATTTTGTAGGCATAGTACAAAGGTCACAAGTCTTTGACACGTCATAAATATTTTAGTTTTTATGAAAGAAAATAGTTGTACTGTGCAGGCTGAAAACTTCACAGGCAGGAAACAATTGCAAATTCATATTGACTCTCTGAATCAGTATGTTGATGTCATTGTGACTTGTGATTTCATCTGTGAAGAACTGTCACTCCCCTCTGCTGCAAGTTCCTCTTTGTTCCAAAGTTTATTTAACTGTTAGAAAATCATATTTGTGTGTAAAGTTCTATTTTTGGTTTTGAGCAACCATGACAGACTCACCATGTCTGTCAATTATGTTTATGTGCTCAGCCTTAGAGTTGAAAAAGTATTTATTGTTCTCAATTGGTAATATCAATATCAATTAGGTTGAACTTGCAGAATAGTGTATTTTTGTGCTTCAAAGGTTTTTGTTATCTTCCTAAGTTCTTCCTTGTCTTTTCCTGGAAACTTCAGCCAATGAACCTTTCTTTGTGTAGGGCAACTAGTAATGTTGGATGGGCTGGTTTTCTAGGGAAATTCTAACATGTTATGTATTTCATCAGGCATTCTGTGTACGAAACTTTATCAATCACACACCAATTGCACTGTCATGAATGTACGTATAAGTTTAAGTCATAAGGTGGCGCCCGGTCAAAACGGGAGTTAACTGGCTCAGCCGGGCTAGTCAAAACTAATATTGGGATTCTTTTTTTTTTGATCATCAACTAATATTTTTCGACTTTGAACTAGTACGAAAAGCTGGGAAGTACTATGCAAATCAAGGTACCACTGATGTGGGGAAGTATCACACCTAGGGTTCCAACTTTTTGGCAAGATGAAAACTCCACTTGCGCGACTTGATGAGGAAGGAGGCGCCGCAAGTGGCAAGAGAATTAGTTTTTACCAGTTAATACCCATTTTGACCGGGCACTACCTTTTGACTTGAACATAAATGCAGAAATCAATCACGTTCTTTAAACATTAATTGCCTATGTACTTCAGCCAGTCTCAAAATCCAATGCCACCTTTTCTTGGAGTCACGCTGATTGGTCCAATATTATGGTTTCATTAATTTGTCTTCAGTCTGTTGTAAGTTAAGCAGAAAAAAATAAAACTCTGTGATTTTGTACCCTGTGATAAGGGATTTCCTTGGGAATGTTATTTTTATTATGTATATCATTGCAGTTCTCATGATAATCTGTTCATGCTTAAGTTGTTAAGGGGATATTTCTAGCTGTTTGACTGCTTATTAATAAATTGATATATGCAAAAGTCTTTCTTATGTGATTGTTCTAACAGGTCTAAAAAGTTTTCTTTTTAACTCAAGAAATATGCCACAAAGCATGCAGTGCATATTTTATATTTGAGAGATTTTATGTATTTGTTTTAAGCTATTTCAACAGGTGAGAAGTCTGGCATGTGCATTAAAAGCTCTGGACACTGCCTTTCTTGTAAAACTTTTCATTTATCACTATTTTCACTAGTCTTCTTGTGGTTCACTGGATAGCTTTTGTGTGATTTGCATCTCAGCATAAATTTCTTTAGTTGCCAGTTATACAAGAACCAAAATTTATTTTAATCCTTTTAGCTCTAAGAGTTTGATTAGAAAGTGAGATGTATGTTTTTAAGTAGAAAAGATTATCTTATGCAAAAATTTAGGAGTTTTTTTATTGTTATTATGGCACTTGCCATCTTGTAAACTTTATTATTCAATAGATTATTTTAGAACAAAGAGGTAGAGCGTTGACTGATCGATCCAATTCATGTAGGTAGCACCGTTGACAAGGAAATTAAAATGTACATAACACCCGTCTTAATCAATCGCTGAAAAAAGAGCGTCGAAAGTGGCCTTTTATGTTCATGAGATAAAAGTAATTGAGAAAGTCAACTAAGTTTTAATTTTGCTGCTTCATTTTAAAGTTTCTTACTTGCCACATTTTCTAAAGAGCACTGCCAACTTTCTTAGTTGTGGTTTGTGGTGGTACCCTGATGGAAGTCATCACAACTGTAATTTTATGATAAGGACTAATATTTTTGTGAACAAAACTAAAGCGTCCAATACCCATATGTTATCACTTATTTCATTCATCTCTCACTATTACAAATTCAACAAACTGGCCCTAATAAGTTTGTTAATAACTAAAAAGGTCAACCCAGCTGTTGAAAATATGGGTAGTTCTAGTCTGCAAGAGCCTTGTTTTCACAATGACCATTAAATTTTTTGTCTGAAATGATATAGATTTTGTAGAAAGCAGCTTTGGCGACTGCTTGCACAGTTTTGCTATTGACAACATGTAATCTCATTTGTTTTTGCTGCAGTGACTTACTACTGTGTTATGAGACACTTGGGCTTTGTAATACCTGCCATTAAATAGTGGTTAAAGTTTTAAAATTACTTCTTTTGACCTTGCATTTTCAGTCATTAAACTAAACATCAGAAGCTACAAAAGTAACAAGTTGAGTGTGATTCAAGATTCTATATTTCATGTTTCAAGAGCCTTAAAACATGTTTTCATTGGTAACAAGTGATCAAGTTTATAAACTCCATGTGTTTCTAAAGTAACAAATTTAAGCAGAATTTATTTTTAAAAAACAATGCTTATATCTGCAAGAATAGTTACATTCTACAAATATTACAAATAACTGTATGCAGCTGCAGAGCCACAAAAAGGGTAAGGAGGGCAAAGAAAAAATTATCACATGACAAATTGATGGGAAATGGAAAACAAAAGGATGAAACAATTAGGTATAGGTACATTAATAAAGGCAATACAATTTGGCTTTTAGGATGCCATCAATGATACTATCTCACATCAGATACAAATACCAGTTGAAATAGGAAACAATACATTGAACAAGAGCAAATAAATCAATTGACAAAAAGAACAGAATTTTGCATGGTATAAGAAGGAGAAAGGAATTGAACATATTTTCAAAGGGTTATCACCAGAACCTGTTAAAGCTGCCTACCTATGACATAGGAAACTACTACCACTTTGCAGTATACAGTCACGCAAGAAATGGAAAGCACTAACATTAAAGAGGACTATTACAAGTATGTTAAAACAACAATACAATAGATTGGATATTGTTCCCACATATAATTGAAGTGTTGAAAAAAATGGTTCACAATGTAAAGTCAAATGACCTGATTCAAAAATTGCAAGTTATTCTAGTACAATTTGGATAAACCAGCAAATGAGTCTGGAGAAATTTATGTGCACATGATTTTTATCTCACAAACAATCATGAGTTGTCTGTTCATTAAATTTTTTAAGCGACCATAAATCAAAAAGGAATCCCCTAGTGAACCTCTGAGTTTTGAAATTTCACTCTACAGGAAATCCAGCGGTAGGTCAGAAACATTTCATTTCAAATTCTGAAATCAAACATGACTACCAAAATTAATTATAGTTTACAACCTTTAATGTTTACCCAGGATTGCCAGTAGCCAGAAGTCCTTAGCAGAAAATAAATAACACAAGGAGCTCTCTCGGAAGCACACTTAAAAGGGGGAAAAGTAAAACATTAAATGGACCACATTTGAAAGCCAACAAAATTAAATCAAAATGGAATAATTTTGTATGAATTTAGAGAAAGAGAAGAAGAAAGAAACAAACAGGACACAGAGTGAAAAATCTACTAAAAATTTCAGATACCCACACAAAGATATCTACTCTCCTACAAATTATATAAATAATAAGTAACAAAAATTTGTCCACGATTATAAGAAAACAAAAGCAAACGTTCGCAAATTCCAAGTATCTACCCGCTAAAATAAAATATTAGATGACTTACTAATCTATGTCAAGATCACAGACAAACAGTGGATTATGATAAACAGGCAAATAATCACACGGAATCCAAGCTAATAGGGCACCAACAGAAAAATCGATTGTGATATCACCACCAAAGGTTACTTAATGCATTATGTTATAAGAAAAACACGGTTATTACATCGACCCTTGAGACTGCGATTTCACGGCGTTATAAGCGGGTTTCGATTGAAAAAGGAAACGACCTCCCTCCGGAAAATTAAACCAGTGACTATGTTTGTCAACGCTATAAGCGGAGAAATGCTACATACGGGCATTTCGGCATCAGGGCAATGTTATAACCGGGTTTTACAGTACAAATAAAGCAGCAGTGTCTCTCTTTAAAAATGTTTGATGAAATTTTTTTTTTTAGATATTAAGTCAAAAGAAAGACTTAATTCAGTGATACAAGAGCAATTGGTCACACAGAAGCAAGGATTCCTTATGAGTGCTCCATCCACCAATGTGAAAATAAATTTGGATGATGTCAAACATACACAATTTGTTTTTAGTCCTCTTAACCAGAGCCCATTCTAACAATAAATAAGGACTTTAAAACACTATAAGAGTGTATTACTTTTCTTCAAAATCCCAACACAAAAGGGCTCACTTCACATTAGAGACTGTGGTCAGTCTAATCCTCTGCAAATTTAGAAGATTTAATAACATTGAAAAGGGAAAGGAAAAAAAATAGAGATGGATAGAATTTGTATGTACAGTTACGTGATGTAGTGGTGAGAAGTGCTAGCAAGCATGAAAATATTAATGAGATTGAGACACACAGTCGATGCATTACAGAGAGTACAGTGATGTACATATTATTAATGTGTATGAACATTGATGAAACTGAAGGTTTTAGTGATTCCTAAATCCTAGAAAAATGCACAGCAAAAGAAATACTATTTCACAAGACAGCCTTTGCACATACAACATGAATGTCTTAATGTAGTTCATCCATGATTCAAACATTCAAATATGATTATGAGTTTATCAAGAACAAATGAAACATGACACACAATGAAAATGAATACAAACAGAAATTTTCTGTTACGTAGGGGTCTATAAATATCTATACAATAATAATAATAAAAATTTGTACTCTGAAAATCAATCTAGTCACTTGAAACCAGATTGAAACAATTACTTTAAGTTAAACACAAATTAAAACAATGAAATTATACACAATTGTACAAAGGTAAAAGAAAGAAAAGAAAAGAAAACAGGGAAAACCAATTACATAATTTAGCAAAGATCACATACTTCAAATAACAAGGGAGGAACAAGAGATGTGATTAAAATTAATAAATCATTTTGTGAATTTTAAGAATTTTTCCTAGACGTTGCTTTGCTGTAGCCATGCCTTTTTTATGAGACCTCAATTTTGCTTTTTTTTGAGATGAATCACTAGATGACTTACTTGGAGAAGATGATGGTTTACCAGATTGGACTGGTTGTGCACTCTGCTGAGGTGGATTAGATGTGGTGGAGGTTGATGCTGTCAAAGTTGGTTGAGGTTCTCCTTTGACAATGGCTACATCTGGAGTCGTTTTTTGCACTTTTCTGTTATATGGTCGTTTAGGAGGTGGTAAACCAGCTCGCTTAGCAGCTGCAGCCTCAAGACCCTTTTCAACAGATTGCTTTTTAGCACCCTCTCTTGCAGGTCGGTTAACTTTAGGTCCAACAGGCCCAACTCTGGCTTTGGGATTCCAGGCTTCATCCATGGGTCGTTTTCCACGGGGCTTGAAGACATTATCTTCATCATCTGAAGCTACTAGGGATGGATAGATGTAATCTTCATCCTGATGAACCTTGTCGATTGGTTCACCTAGCTCCTCTGTCAGCATCTGAATTTGAGTACGGGCTGGAATTAGAACCTTAGGTCTGGATTGTTGAGAACGACCAGATATTGCCTCTTGATTACAAAATGTAGAGCTTCCTAAGGATAACATGCCAGCTATAGCCTCTCTAGTTGACTGGGATGCTCGCCCAGATTCCATATCTTCAGGTGCCTCAAGCGTGTAACAGGATGCCTTCAGAAGTTCTTCAATACCGTTTTTGGGAACATCAGACACAACATCTACCTCTCCAGCAACTTCCATATCTCCTCCAAATACCTCAGCATTCATGTCTGGAACATTTGCATTGAAATTATTTTTCACCTTTTTACTACCACCTTTCTCATCAATTAATAGACGGCTTTCTTCATCACTATCATGAAAATCATATACATCATTGTCTGATATGAGCATTTGCTTATTTTCAACTGATGCCTCTTTTGGTCCAAATTTAAATCTTAAAATTGTACCTCCTCTGTGCTGGGCTGATGGAGTGTTGGGGTTTTCAACTATTACATGGTGCTGGTTGCGGGAAACATTCTTTTTACTGACTGCACCACGCTTGCCTGACTGCTTATTAGGTTTGGTGATGTGATGACTTGGGGGATGCGGACTCTTTAGAGTTACCACAACTGGTGTTGGTACTGATTCTCGACTGGGAGCTGAAGAAGATGAGAGTGCTGGCGAAATTGCACTACCAGGGGATGGAACAGAAGAGTAAGGGTAAACATTTGGTTTAGGAAGACTCAACTTCAATTTCAAACGGGATGAAGATGAATCACTACTATCTTGGCTATCTGTTGACTCTGCTTTAAAAAGGGATCCCGAAACACTTGCAAGAGTTCCTGCTAGGGACGAATCCAGTTTTTCTTTGGGAAGGAGAATTTTGAGAGGTGGATTGCTAATTACAGTTTGTTCTTTTCTTTTGGGACTAAGCTTAACTTGCTCCTCTTTCAGAGCCGAGAAGTCCACAAAATCTTTGTCAAGAGGCTTTCTTTTCTGCCTCTTGGATTCTCTCTCAGGCTTTGGAGGCCAAAGCTGGTTGAAGTGGCGTTCAGTATAACGAATTTCTTTGGACAAATCTTTGAGAAGTTTGTGAGTGTTTACTGTAGCCGGAATTTCTTCAGATGTTCTACGAATATTCCATAATTTTAAAGCTCCAACAAGAGCTTTGGCTCCAGTCAACAAAGTTGTCATATACTTAGGACTATTACTGTTCCTACAGTCATGAAGCTCCTGGACAAGCCTTTCTGCAGCATACCAATTGATTCTTTCAAATGCAGGGAAGAGGAATTTTTCAGGTGTGTTCATCTTTCTTTCCGTCTCGTACACCTGAAACAGATAAAGAAAGAATTACAACAATTGAAGCCACAAGATGAGAAGCACTTCTGTTTGTGCTTGATACCTACAAGAGGTTTGTCCGTCAGGGTCATCTTGCGTTGCATCTCGTAGATCTGCAACAGCACCGCAAAGGGGCCGTTAACAGACTCAAATTTTTAAGAGTTAATGAAAGAATTCTAGATATTCTATATACCCTGAGATTCTAACAGGGAAAAGCAGTACGAGTAAACTTTAAAAAAACAACAACAAAAAACAAAAATAGTTCTGTTGACTTCGGACAGTCCCCTTGTAAAGTTCATTAAGTGCATGACATGGAAAGATCTCATGTGATTTATGCAAGTGCCTCAATGCAAAAATGTTTTCCGAATGATAAAATATTTAAAATTTAAAAAAAAATTAAGATAGAAAAGAAAACAAAGGATTTCAGCTGTCACGATTCTGCCTTAAGGTCCAAACATAATGATACTGACCACGCAAGAATGAACAGCCAATCTCCCACATAAAGATTACAGCCAGAATAATTAACAGAAAAGAAATTTGCTTACCTGTATTTGCAATGGGATATTGAAGCTGTGCAAAAAGTTTCCTCCAAATACCAAAGAGTCAGAGGGTGTAAGAACAGCATGAATCCACCCTGTTGGGATTAAAAGAGTGCTTCCTCGTCGAACAACCAGCCGGTAACAGGCATCAACTTGATCACCAAAGAACATGTCTTGTTGAGTTGATGATGTCATCCACCGTTGGTACAGAGAAAGATTGGCTTGGGTTGGTTTGATGAGGTAAAAAACTTTTTCTCCTTTCAAGATATGATACCAAACCGAAGTACCACCAAAGTCAATGTGAAAATCGGTGTAACTGTCCTTGGCACCAATTAAACAATACTTCTGAACCTTGGGTTTCTCACATTCAGTGTCATCATCTGGCCACACATAACTGACCCAGTCCATTTTGCGTGCAATGTAAGGTGCGTCTACTAAGTCAGACATAATTGTATTCGAGAATTCCAAACTGATAACATTGAGTATTCGCTTTCTCACTGGTTGTCTATAATAATGTACTAAATCACGGATCTTCATACGAAAATCTGCCTGCCTTCCAACGTCAATAACATCTATCTCACGATCACAACCAAGAAGTTTCTCAATGTCTCGCAATGAAAAGTCATCCGGTGGCAGTTTCATTTCCAAACCATCTCTGTCTTCAATCACTATTGGGTAATCAAAGCCGTTCTGGTGCAAATACTGGAGGGTTACCTGCGATCCGCGCAGACGTTGAACCACACCATCAGCAGCGGGGAAATGCCGCGTTTTCAATTCTGTTATAAATACTGGTGTACCGGTCTGCACGGGTTTTGTTTCCGCGTTTGCATCATTGCAATCATGTCTATGGTAATTCGCTGGGGTGCTGTAGGTGGACGGCCCGTAGATGGGTGCACAGCGCGGACAGTGATATTTTCCGATATCCGGTGCTTCGTATTCGCAAATCTTAACACAATCTCCATGGTACCAAGTTTTACAAATGTCACATTCAATCATAAACCGGTCATTTCCAGTTTCCAAGCCGCAAACACAAACAGGCAGTTCGTCCGACGCCATTTTCCTCTGCGCTTGGCTAGCTACCCCCACTCTAGAAGGCGTTTGTTTATAATAACTCGAGCAACGACATTCACGTAGCCGGGCTGAGAAATATCTGACGGCGGAAGGACATCTGAGGCGGCTTTTGCTTTTGCAGGGATTTCTGGGGGTTCTTTAAAACTTTTAGGTTTCTAGTTATTTCTTCAAATTAAAAATATTGTAAACGTTCTATAGCACCAATGTACTGAGAAAATAGCGTAAAAAGACCTGCTTCCCCCATCCGCAGCCGTGTTTTCTCATACCACCTGCGGATAAAACGACGGGAGTCTATTCTGTCTTTCTTGAATGAACCTCGAATCATCGTTGGGACAAATAGAGTCTTCTTATCAAAGGGCAAGTAATGAACTGTACTAAAATCTCTACATTTTGTATTTTGATCTGATCCGTCTTAATGTCTGCCAGTGCGCGGCAGTGTTCGATGTTGGGCGCACATACCCCACGCTACCTTTCAACACCAACGGCTCTACACCGCGCCCACCACCCACCAGCGACCAGCGCCCACCGTACCGTGAGCTCGTGACGTGACCGCCGCCGCGAGGCGCTGGCGAGCGCTCTCTCGCGGAAATTTGACGTAGCTCTTTCGCGGGAGCGAAACACACATACAAACAGGCTCGCCTCACACGATCGTTCGAACGGTTTGGGAATCATCTCAAGGAGGCCCTCCAAATGGAACACGGCACCCATCACCCATTATTCCAGATTTCCAAGGCCAAGTCGAAGGACTTTCAAGGTTGAGTTCCGACTAACTTTCACCCTCCCCTCCACGCACGCGTGGAAGGTCTGATCTGAACGGCGGGTATTTGCCGCGCGCGAGGTGTATTAAGAGCTCCTGAACAGCAACAATAAGAAAGGGTACAGGTGAATAAAAACAGTAATCGAAACACTTATTTCTAAGCTTTATTGGTATTATTCGTGGAGTTTCCTTTAAATTAATTTGAAGTTTGTAATGGGAAAATACATTACAAGGTTTGTGTTCTATCTCTAAGCTAAGATGGAAGTGAAACGTACATAAAAGTCAATACATCACAATAGTATCCATCTTTCTCATTTTCCGTTTTAAAATAAATTTAAAGTAAGAAATTTGGCATAAACACCATAAGAGAGGTAAAAAAGTAATTTTTCACAGGCCATACTTGTAAAAACAAGGAAACAATCAAACCATGTTTCTTACTTCTTCTTTTACTTCTCGAAATTTACGAAAATACAGTCTCCTATGGTTTGTAGAATTCCTATAACTAAAGTGATAAATACACTGCAACTTACAAGATAATAATTATATAAGATGAATGAGAATAAGCGATGATATGACACTTTTTACAATTTAGTGCATGGGGCTCATAAGAGAGCGTCAAGAGGAAGTGAATAGAACAAAACCGAATAGAAGGTAGTTGTGGGCTGGCGGGGAGCCTCCGCTCGCGCCCTCCCCCTCCACCCTGCCTATCCAGTTTTGTCATTCTTACTTTCTCTCCACGCTCTCTTGAAATACCACCCCAGGGCGACAACAGCACAAATCTATGACGGATGGTCCGATATGGTAATTCATTCCTGATTGGAATTATCAAAGGTTACCTTAGCAGGTCCCAAAATGACAACAAAAATCATTCGTTCTAATATGTTAGTAAAATCAGATCTGCTGAAAATGACAAAAGAAAATTTTGATGGAGTAACAAAATGACTGTCACAGTAATTACAATCAACACATAATTGTGCATTTTAAGATATTGCATACCTTTGCACGATTGCATATACTCTCATTCTCTAATAACCTCTACACTCTTACTTACATAATCTGGGAACAGAGATCCAAAGAAGAAGGGCTTGGTCCCAACACTTACTACAGTAAAATGTGCTTTTAAAAAAAATTACCATCCTAGCCAGTAATGCAAATTTGAAACGATGTAAATTCGACGTCGAAGTCGAAGATTCGATGATTTAGGAGACAAAAACCCATCGAATCGACGTCGATTTCGCGTCGATCGCCGAAATCGACAAAATTTCGGCATAGCATTTCTGACTGTGATGTTGCTAGATTAAAAGCATTTTTTATTTTCGCTCTATTAATCAGCCTAATATATAGTGTGTTGGATAAAGTGTGTTAGATAAATATTTATTTTCCTTCCTTAATTTTTTAAATTATATAACTTATTTTCATTCTTGTAATTTAAATTCAAATACTATTTATGTATTTTAACCAAAATTTTTAATTTTATGAATTTAAGTCGCTGATTTTTTTTGTAGGACCATGCGAATTTTGAGGGGATTTCCTATTTATAAAATAAAAGAAGATAAAAGAAAGAAGTAGGGTGTAGGAAGCCTTCCCCCGCCGCACCTCGTGCCAACAATTATTCTCACTGATAGAAAATTGGATGCACTGATCAGGATCGGTCCGGTGTGGCAGGTTCGTATTTCGAAGGAATGCCTGGGTAACATAGTGCATGAGTTGAGACAACGCGCATTACCGACAGCAACCGACAACAAGGGTCTACCACTTCCAAAATCTTCGCACACCCCTCTAGACGATTATTGATAATCACATAATCATAATCATGTAAAATTTCCAAATATTGACAAATTTTGACAAATATGGCGAAATATTATCAAATTTTACCAAAAGTTGCGTAATTATTTGCCAATAATCAATAAATTTGTTAAAGATTTACTCAAATAATCGTGACTGATTAAAATCCTCGTGCGCGATTTTTCTTAGTGGCAGACCCTTGACCGACACCAATCGACTCGAGAGAACTCTGGCCGGCAATTGCCATTACTGGGAGGGTAACTTTGGTAACCTAAGTAAAAAAACTAGCAGTATAAAAATAGTCCTTCGACAACCATGAATACTTCAGAATTCGCGAGAAACAGAAGCTCACCCATGACTCAAATTAGAGTGGTCTGGACCAAGCGTTTCCCTAATCATCTTCCCATCGTCTTTTTCAACTACTCTCCATCTCTGACCAGTCATCAAGGAGTGATTTTCAAAGGATAAACATGTATCGAAAGTGAGGATAGAGTTGCAGCTTTCTTTCAATAATTTTTAGATGGCACTCGCCACTGCTGTGTTTTTAATGATTGAAATTATAAGATGATTTGGATGCAATGATGCAATGGGGTGTCCAATAGAGATAGAACAACTACGAGATGTAAGACGGGGTTTCTATGTAATAATACGCACACATATATATGTATAGATTTACATGTAGTTATATAAAAAACAAAACACTCTTATATTTCGGCACATTAATGCGGCCTGCGGCCTGCAGCCTGCTCAGAGCAGCCGCTCGAGCTCCTCGCTGCAGACCGTCTCCAGGCTGTCCTCGTCGTCGTCCTCGTCGCACGAGGCCCTGCCCACGCTTAGCTCGTCCCCCGACCAGTGCTCGAACTCCTCCTTGTGGTGCTCCAGGGCCATCAGGGACGGGAACAGACTGTCGCACGCCGAGCACCTGCGGACAGAACCAAACGGACCATAGTCATTCCTCAACGTCAGGCTCGGGCTGTGTGAGGCGCGGCGCTGCGGGGCGGGGCGGGGCGGGGCGGGGAGGGGGGGGGGCGCCGGGAACACGAGTCACCTGGGCACTCCTGGGCAGTAAAGTACGCTCGGACGCATTGTACTGTCAAATTCTCCTTTGAAAAACTTACAAAGCCAATTATATGCAGGACAGACTAGCTGTTAAGAGACTACACTGTTATTCAATTACTGTGACGTCACATCCTTTTTCATGTGAAAACTGTCACATTCCTTTTAATATTGATGTCACATTCTTTTGAATGTGACAATAAAATTTAGCCCGCATATTCTGGCCGATTCACGTTCATAAGAATGTGACACTACATTTTACTGTAAAGTTCTTACAAAGAAAATTCTTCGCAGCGTTGCGAAGAACTAGGCTTCTTCGTAAGGCTTCGCAATGCGAAATATTTTCTTCGCAAGCCCCACCTTGCGAAGAAATTTCTTCTCACACTACGAAGAAAATGCTTCTCAACACAAAGCAGCCAAATGCTTCGCAGCTTACGAACGATTTTCTTCGTAATGCGAAGCATTTCCTCGCACAGTTCTAACAGTGTGTGACACTTTTCACATGAAAAAGAACGTGACGTCACAGTAGTTGTAGAATTGGAGCGTTTTTTTTTCCCTTCAAACATAGCTAAGGGCTGCAATCTACAGAAAGAAAAAATATGTTAGTCTCTACGAAGTAATTTTTCGCGACCGGTTTCTTCGCAAAACAAAGCTGTAACCTCGGCTGTAACACTTCTTCACCACCAAAAGTCTCCCCGATTTCCGGCCGCTTGCCTCAGGTCCGGCATGTGTCGAGTTGAAATCATCAAGGAGAGGAAGAAAGGCTTTCCTTCGCCCGCTGCTCGGTGCAGGGGCAGGTTGATTCCGCACACTGGTTTCGTCGCTCCTTCCTTGTTGCACTCATCGGGCACGGCCAAGGAGCAAGAGAGAGGGAAACTACAAAACGGTGTACGGAATCGCCCTGCAGGGCTCTGCGCTCCTGCAGCTGGATGCAGGGTGATTGATTCCGAACTCTCTCGTTCCGTCTTTCTGTCCTTGTCACACTCGCGGGGCGTGGCCATGAGGAGCAAGAGAGAGGACATCACTAAACGCTGTTCGGAATCACCCTGCTGGTTGGTCTCGGCGCGACGTAAGCCCCGGCTGCTCTCCGCCGCCTGCCGGGCCAATAGCTGTCCAAGCTGCATCATTTTTTTTTGAATGACAAAAAGGTCCCGGTGCGGCGGGCCGGGCGGGCGCCTACCCCTTGGGGTCCATGCCCCGCCCTGCCCTGCCCCGTTCTGGCCCACCCTGGCCCTCCCTGCCAGCCCCGCCGCGCCGCGTGCCGCGCTCCATCCCGCAACCGCACACTTCGCCACGCCACGACCCAACTGCCGGAGCCGCTCGCAATTTCATCTGCGGCGCTCCTTTTTACATGGCTCCGGGAAGGAAGGAGCGGGAGGGATGGAGTGGGGTGGGGTGGGGTGGGTGGGGTGGGTGGGTGGGGTGGGTGGGGGGTGGGGCGAGGTGAAATGGTAGAGAATGGTGGTCGGGCCAGTTGCCAGGGCGAGGCCAGCATCATCTTGGGGCTCTATAAAAGATGGCGATACGTCGTCGGGGAACCCCTAAAGACAAGATGAACAAAGTCGCGAATGGGAGGGGGTGGTGGGAGGGGGCCGATGGGGTGCGCGGTGACTTGGGGGAGAGATCTAACGGGCCATACCAGCACCAGTGGGTGAGAACGAGTTTAGAAATGCAACCCTCAATTCATCGCAGTAAAATACATCAGTTAACTTGCGACACCCAATAAACTGCTTTTTAAAAGGAATTTTTCATAGCTCGACCGAGGAGGAAGGCGCTCGGCTCGGGTAGCCTATTCAGTACGGCCGTGGGTTACCGTGACTGTTCGGTATACATGTGGCAATACAGCAGCCAGAGTGTTCGTGTTAGTTCCGGCCCGGCCCTAGCAGCGCCAATAAGCTAAAGCAGATCAAAATGCGCATTAAAGGTAACACTATTTCGAAGAATTTTATATGCATTACGCGCAATTAATGCACATAATGCACATTAAACGCGGAGAAAATAAGTTACCTTTTGTGCACATTTTAATGCACATTGGCGCTCCTAGGAGAGCGCTAGCGCTCTTTCTCCATGCACTCCTTGTCCAGTAGAATTTACCAGCATAACTCCGAGAATAGCGTGAACTTGAATATCTGAAGAGCAATCTTACTCTCTTCAATCCTATATTCCAATTCAGCCTCGAGGCAAAGACATGTTTTATTGAAGGGAGAACGAGAACAGAGTGGGTTTGGTTTTCAGCCCACATTTTCGAGTACAATGGCACAAGCAATTATCAAGCATTCACTAAAAATGTACGAGTCCTAATTCTCGCTCCCATACGAGTGAGAATTTGAGGGTAATTTTATTACTCTCTGGGGAGTGAGAAATTTTTTCCTCGCTCTATTTGAGAAAGAATTTTGTAACCTCGCCCTAATAAAGTGAGAATTCGTGCTCAAATCAAGTGAGGCTAAAAAATCCTCACCCAAATAGAGTGAGGCTAAAGAAATATATTGCTCGAAGAGGGTGAGGTTAAAAATTCTCACTCCTTTTAAGCATGGAATAAGTGTTCTCACCCATTTTGCGTGAGAAATTGGATTCGAGGGTTTGCAGTGTTTTGTACTCGACACTGGAAAAACTAATGTGACATATGTCACATGTGCACATGTGACCAGTTTAGGTAACATCACGTAATGTTACCATATTTTCGGTAACGCGGTAAAACCAAGCCCTGGATTCCGAGGGTAGTTGAGAACTAGCAGATGCCCTAAAAATGATTTCCAGGGGATCCGTCCCCTGGGTTTCCCAGAGTAAACTCGGGCTTCCCAGAGCACATTTTGATATTTTTTGGTATTACATTACCTGTAACACGGAAAAAAACTTCGTCTTGGTTTGGAAGCAGCCCCGGAAACCCCAGGTATTTTCTAAGAGCAGCTTGGTTTTTCCAAAACTGATTGGAAACCAAGACGCCGTCTTCTCCGTGAATACCGTGTAACACCCACTCTGGAAACGCAAGTGTGTACTTGAGTGCAGTATTTCCTGCATACCTACATGTATTCAGGAAATAATGTGTACTTAGTCAAGTATGCAGGAAATAATGTGTACCTGGTGAGGTATGCAGGAAATCCTGTGTACTTGACCAGGTACACACTAAAACCTCCATACATTTATGGGGGAGATTTGGTGTGTACTACCAGGTCAAGTACACAGGATTTCCTGCATACCTCACCAGGTACACATTATTTATTCCTGCATACTTGACTGACTAAGTACACATTATTTCCTGAATACATGTAGGTATGCAGGAAATACTGCACTCAAGTACACGCTTGCGTTTCCAGAGCAGTCAGGTTTCCAGGGTATTACAGAAGTGAATACCCCTTCGGCCCCCGACCTTTGTCAGCATCCCGTACTCACCCGAAGTGGCGCTTCTTTTGCTGGTGGTGCGCCAGCTGGCGCGGGGTGACGAACGACCGGTCACACACGTTACACGTCAGCGCCTCGTCTGCAACACAGGAAGGGGGCGGCTACAGTCACTGGCCTACCCAGCCCAGTCAGAAGGATGCCGCTCACTTGCATGAGCATTTTTCTCACACACTTGTAGGTGCGTGACAGCTTTTTAACGCACTTGTCGGCAAACGAAAAAACTTCTAACCAAAGTCATATCCTAACATACAAGTTTATACACTGTTAAAAATTTTGTTGTAAATTAACAGGAAAAGTATTGTTAATTTTGTTAGCAGCAAATCTTGTTGTAAAACAGGAAAAACTATAAATTTACAAGGATGGGAAAAAACTCAGAATCAATTTTTTAGTTGAAATGTATTGACTTCTTTTTGCACTTAAATCTCTCTTCTGTAGTGTTACAAAATTGTTGTATTTTGAACAGTAAGGGCTGTTAACAAAATTAACAGCGTATTTCCTGTAAAGAACCAGCATACACAGTGATACTCATTCACTGTTCTTTGAGAGTGCTGCTGAAATAATCCATATGCAGTAAGTTTCTAACTGATAAAAGAACAGCTGTTCAGAAACAGGATTCCTGTAAAACAGTGTGTTGTCAGGCAACAACTTCTTCTAACAGTGTATATGGGTAGGGTAGAAGATTTTGTGGAAAAAAAAAGTAGATACACATGGTAATTTTCTGTCTTAAAATTACAACCCCTCCGTATCTACGTTAAATTCATGAACGAACAGGAAGGGATGAGCATTGGTAACTTTACAATGTATATTTTGAATAGCAGATAACAAATTAAATTGCACGACGACGGATTATTTTCACAGCGGATGCCCACCTGCTGGGCGAGACCTTGCGTTTCCGACTTGCCTTACACAGAGCAGGGTGAAATCACGGGTCTGTTTCTCATATTCGCAAGCGAGCGGGAGTGCAGAAAGTAATAAGAACTCGCATTACGTTTTGTCGGAGCAAAACCAGGGCAGGCAGGAAAGAGAGGAGCAGGGGGTAAGTGCGGGTCTCGGTCTCTGCTGCTGCTCTGCGCCTGCGCTGCGCAAGAAAGGCGAGGCGAGCGGCGCGGCCCGGCTGATGTATCTTTCTCTCGCGTTTCACCCTCTCTCCTGCACTCCACACATGCCCGTGGCGCCGAGGCCCTCTCATATACTTTTCCCCCATTTGTTTTTTTCTGCTCCCTCTAAAATTGTTTCCCGCGGCCACAAATCTCGGCGGGGCGAAACATCCGAGCGCCAGACGCGTTTAGGAAGAGGAGGTAAACGGTTTCGACTCGGCTCGGCTCGCCTCGGCGTGCAAGTGGTTGTTCCCCCAGCCTCCCCATCCCCATCACTTGCTGCCCAGAGGCGGTGCGGGAGTGGTGGAGGGGCTGGCGCGCAACGCTCGCCCCCGCAGAGGGCGCTGCCGGGCACAGCAAATACTGTATCAATATTCGATATAAATAACTGCTGTTGAATATGGACTGGACGGAGGACGTTTGCTAGATTCGCAAACAGGCGGGTCTGCTTGCTGGTCTAATGCCCTGGCCCCGTCCCTCTCCACCCCACCACCCCGGCCTGGCCGGCACTTCGCGTAATTTAATCCAGGGGCGGCGCGGGGGCGGCGTGGGGGCGGCGCGGGGGCGGCGCGGGGGCGGCGCGGGGGGCCGGCACAGCACGGGCAGCACTGGGAGGGGAGGCTCTCGGTAAGATTAGACGCCAAGAATCAATTCACAGACGTGTCGACGCGTCGCAATGAGGCGCGGCGGCGGCAGCACGTGGTGCGTGACAGTGATTTATTAGTTCAGAGGGTTTGTGCAAGATGAGGTCGGCCCGGGCCCGGGCCCTTAGACACATTTTTTTTCTTTCTACGGCATGAACGTGAATATGTATATTTAACGTCGGAGGCAGCGGAGCTCCGGGCCCACCCCCACCCCAACCCCCCCCTCTGACCTGACCGCAGCTGCGCGGCCAGCCGGCGAGTGACCTTTCCAACCAAAGTCTAACTCCCCCTGACGTCGGGATAGGCTTGCGTGGGGTCGTTCGTAGAATGAAAACTATAGCAGGACGTGTGAAGGCAAAATCCATACGCAAACTGCTCACCAACAAACAGCAAACAGTGTGGCACAGCTCCACGGTTGTATATATCAGTAATTTGGTTTGGCTTCACTGTAAAAAAACCATTTCGTAAATGTACAGGAAAGCTTGTTAAACGAACTGACTGTGAATTTACTTTTTATTCGTGTTCATTTACAAAAGAACTCTATAACAAGACAAAAATATTCCTTAACTTTCCAAAAGAATTCCGTAACTTTACAAATTTCATCTGTTGTTTCGCGATTTTTCTTGTTAATCTACAAAATATTTAATCAAACTACAGGAAAAACCTGTTTACCGATATAACAGCGAAAACTGTAAATTTTTTCTCGTTTTTTTGCAACAAATTTTTTCAGTGTTTGTCGGTCGCGTCGCGTGCAGGTTGGGGTAGAGATGAGCGAACAGTTCGAATACGATCGAACTCTAACGAACATCGAACTGTTCGTGATCGCTCGAACACGAATAACATGATGCGTTCGGATCCAAAATGTTCGAGAACCACTCGAACACCTGTTCGTTGGCGAACAAAATTGAAGACAAGGCTAGAATGACGCATCAGATTTTCAAATATTTCGAAAGTTTATTTTAACGGCGTCGATTGTCTATTGACTTTTTTGATGACATAGACACATAAACTTGCTACAAAACTCTTTAATATCATGAAAGTATGGGGTCAAATTGTTCGTGTTCAGTTCGACTAACACTTCATTGTTCGTTCAAGTTCGTTCGTAGAAATATTAATTGTTTGTGTTCGTTCGAAGAGTTTTAGACCAATTTTGTTCGAGTTCGTTCAAATTTGAACTGGCCCGATCGCTCATCTCTACGTTGGGGCGGGGCGGGGCGGGGCGGGGCGGGGCGTGGCGGAGCGGCCTGCCTCTATGGCGCGGCGGGCAGCGCACGTGCTCGACGTGACCTCCAGCCAATAACCTGTTGGCTGCCCTCCCGCCGCGCGCGCCCGCGGAGCGAAATGTGTTCGGACCCAAGTAATAATGGAGAGCAGAGCGGTATTGCGCGAGGCTGCGAGGCTGTTGTAGTGCGTGTCGTGTCCCTGAGCCGCAGCCGCGGGGCTCGCGGGGTAGAACATGACCTACCCCGGGCGCACCGGGTCCTCAATATCTGAGGATATTACTGCGCGCCCACGCTGCCGCTGCACGGCTCTGCCCCCGCGCCGGTGGGAGGGATGATGGAAGGGGAGTCCTCACGGGTGTCCTTCGGGGCGGCGGGGAGGGGACCCCGGTGCGCCAGCACCTGAGGATAACCCGATCACGCTGACACCTTGGCCCATATAGGGAGGGGCGGGGCGGGGCGGGGCGGGGCGGGGCGGAGCGGCCGAGGTGATGTTCTCGTGCGGCAGTTTCGACTTTGCAGTGTTTGCCGTAAAGATTAACGGCCGGGCGGACGGCCCGCCCCGCCCCGCCCCGCCTAGCCCCGCCCCGCCCCGCCCCGCCCCGCCCCAGCCCGCCCCGCCCCGCCTCCTTCTCCTCACACTGACGCACTTCCCCCGCTGACCGGCCCGGCCCGGCCCTGGCCACGGCGCGGCTACGTGAGGTTAGGCTCGTAAAATATGACTCGTCACCTTTTTCGTGACAACGTTTGGGAAAGGTCGGTAAGGTGCAGGGCGAGGGGTGAGGCGGGGCGCAGGGCGGGGCACGGGAGATGCAGGGTGAGAGGCGGGGCACGACTTTATGGAGGTTGGGCGTGATCAAGGAATCCACCGCTGCGGGCTGAGCCTTGGCCAGCCTCGGTCCGACCCATGCCGCCACGCCGAGCCACGCCGAGCCACGCCGCTGCTAATAAGACTGGAAGACACAGAAGAAGCTCTTCACTCCTCAACTCGGGCGCCTACATCAAAGACCGAGAAGAAAAAGAGAGCGGGAGCTCTTTAAGTAAGCGGGCCAATATTTAGTTCGTGGGTGTGGGTATACAGCAAAAGAGACCTTTCCCACGTGAACGAAAGACCCCCCCCCCTCTCACACACACACACACAAAAAAAAATCTTGAGAGCGAGAACGAAACAAAAGTGTGAAATTTAATCATCTCTTTGGCATCGCGTGACGCTGTCCAGATAGCCCTGGTCGGCTGGGCCCGGCCGCGGTGCTGGGAGCAGAGCCGCAGAGGTTTTTAATGATTTCGCGGAGGGGTGCGAGTGGAAAACAAATGAAAAGGCTGGCTGGGGTGGCCGGGCAGGGCAGAGCCGGCAGAGCCAACGGAGTGAGAGTGAGCGCGCTGTACACTAACTGATGTGAGCACTGTTATTGACAAGGTCGTTACGAAACGCGTGGCGGAGCGAGAGAGAGAGAGGCCTGCCGTGGCCTGCGGGGGCGGAGCCGGCGGAGCCGCTGTGCGGAACCACTCTGCTGCTATGTGTGTTTGCTAAAGGCTGCCGGAGAGAGAGGGGGAGGGAGGGGAGAGAGAGAGAGGTGAGGGAGAGAGAGAGAGGTGAGGGAGAGAGAGAGAAGGGGGGGAGGGGGGTGAGTGGGAGAGGGATGGATGGGGGTTGGACAGATAGGTACAGAGAGTGACAAGACAGAGATGGACGATAGCCCCGAGTTGGGCCCCACAGCACAGAGCCCCGCCGGGAGGCCCCTCTGTTGTCGCAGAGCCGTCCGTGATGCCCTCGGTGATGCCCGCAGATTAAACCTTAGCCGAAAGCCGGGCAGCAGCAGCCCAGCTTCGCCCCGCCCCGCCCCGCCCCGCGCCGCCCTGTTCGACAACTAACTCTGGCCGAACAGATCCGTTCGGTTCGGTCCGGTCGGCTCTTCATTTTCAGAGCAAACATGGCTCCAGCAGCGGGCAAAGCAGCAGCCATCGTGGCGATTGATTTAATCCGCAAGGGGGAGAGGGTGGAATGCCCGCGGGGGACAGGGGTGGGCGTCGGGCTGCCGGCCGACACCGGGGCGAGATAACGAGACAGAGAGAGGGGGAGAGAGAGAGAGAGAGAGAGAAAGAGAGAGAGAGAGAGAGAGAGAGAGAGAGAGAGAGAGAGAGAGAGAGAGAGAGAGAGAGAGAGAGAGAGAGGTGCAAAGACGCATGGGCAGGCGGACGCGCCGAGAGGGACAGTGCCGCACTAACGACCCCACCCCGCCCCCGCGGGCCAGGCGCCTGGCTCTGCTTGCTCTGCTGCAGGCCGCCTGCGAGTCAGGGGGCGGGCAGTCCCGCCCGTCACAGCCTCTGTGCGGGTGGCCTACCTCACGGCGCTCCCCACGCCCCCGTAGCCGGCTGCAGCGCGCGCACGCACACTCGGAGCGGGTGGCCAGCCGCCAGCCTGCTGTTCGCGGCTCTCCTAGCGGTCTCCTGGAAGCGGCAGCAGCGCTCTGCGGGAACGTTGGAACCGACCCTAACTCAAAGCGAGCGGCAGCAGCTGGGCGGTCCTCTGGAGCGGAACACGCGAATAACAACAAGCCAGCCGAGCGGCGGTGCCGGTACAGGCGGACCCTCGCGACAGAGCGCCACATGTTTGAGCTAATAGGCCGACCGCTGAGGCCGCACAGGTCCCAGACAGGCCACAGGCGCGCCTGCAGGTGAGGGGTTGAGCGGTGGAAGTTGAGCCCCACACCTGCAGGCGGCCTGGTGCAGGCCTGTGCGGCTTCAGCGGCCGGCCTATTTGTCCGGAAGTGCAGCGCTCTACAGCGCGGCTGCCCCGACCTGCAGTGGTTTCGTCGCTCTCTCCTTGTCGCACTCGTGGCGCACGGCCATGAGGAACAAGAGAGAGGACACCACGAAAGGAGTTCGGAATCGACCCCCTTGTAAGGACGTTGGCCGCGGCCGCACCTATAGCGTCACGGATTTTTGAAAGGGGGGGAAAGAAACTGTTTAATGCAGAATAAGCCGTCCGCTCCCTGCGAGCCGTCGGCCGCGTAGGGCGGGATGAGGCTGGTATGGGGTGGGGGTAGGGCGGGGTGGAGGGTGCGGTGGGGTGGAGGGTGGGGTTACGGATGCAAAGCAGGGACACTTTCCAGCGCACCCTGTCCCTGAGCATTTGCATTGAGGGCGCACCGCCCCGTCCCGCCCGGCCCCTGCCCGCACTGCCAGCCCCTAGGCCGTGCGAGCTGCGGTAGGATGAGTCCGGACGGGTGGGGTGGGTTGAGGTGGGGTGGGGCGGGGTGGGGTGGGGGGGGGGCAGGTAAAGCCCCCACACTGCAACATCGGAGTGAGAGGCGTTCCACAGGTGGTGAGGTGGCGTGCGACGTGGCGTTCTGCACTCCGCTTGACACGCGCCCTTCGGGGAAGGTATTCCACCAACAGGTGAGCGTTATGCGCCGTGAATAAAGAAAAAATGCACACACCTCACATGAACATACACGCACATCTGATCCAAATTATTCTCTCAATTACATGATGAAATAGGATTTTTAGTAAATTATTGTGAATGATTTCTATTTATTCCAAATTATTGGAAATTAACTTGCAACTGCGCAAAATAATCACAATTATTTCAATTATTTTTTTTTAAATTCAGAAACAGATTTTGCTCTGCAATTGAAAGGGTGGCGTGAAAACATGGAAAATTTTTGCGGCAGTAAACCTCCCGAAGGAGGTTGCGGTTCCCGCCAGGCACAGGGCTTTTACCCCCTGTGGCAGCCAACTGCTTCGGTGTTCCATGGGAACCGGCGCTTTGCTGACTGCGATCCTATCGCGCAATTCGACAGATTTGATCCCCGTACCACCATTGGCCTACCCCTAGAGGTACGAGCGGTGTCAAGAGCGTTAGACTTCCTGATCCCAGTTTCAGAGGCCTTACCTCAGAGGGGTACGCGGGATTCGAACCCACAACCCCGAGTGCCGACACGTAGCCAGAACAGGAAGCGACCCAACGCCCAGAGCCACCGAGCCAACGGCGGTGAGACGTGTTTAACTTCTATTTGACCAACCATCCAGCTGCGGCCAAAGGGAATGTCAAGCGCGAAAAACACTTTCCCGAGTGGGAGTCGAACTTCGGACCACTCGGTTCGGTGTTGCGCGCTCTACCAACTTAGCCACGACGCCACGATGACTGTACAGTGCGACGGGTTCGAGCCGTGTTTGCCGCGTATCCTGCAGCCTCCAGCCAGGAGGACAGGGCAAATACAACTCGAGCCCGTCGCACTGTACAGTCATCGTGGCGTCGTGGCTTAGTTGGTAGAGCACGCATCACCGAACCGAGTGGTCCGAAGTTCGACTCCCACTCGGGAAAGTGTTTTTCGCCCTTGACATTCCCTTTGGCCGCAGCTGGATGGTTGGTCAAATAGAAGTTAAACACGTCTCACCGCCGTTGGCTCGGTGGCTCTGGGCGTTGGGTCGCTTCCTGTTCTGGCTACGTGTCGGCACTCGGGGTTGTGGGTTCGAATCCCGCGTACCCCTCTGAGGAAAGGCCTCTGAAACTGGGTTCAGGAAGTCTAACGCTCTTGACACCGCTCGTACCTCTAGGGGTAGGCCAACGGTGGTACGGGGATCAAATCTGTCGAATTGCGCGATAGGATCGCAGTCAGCAAAGCGCCGGTTCCCATGGAACACCGAAGCAGTTGGCTGCCACAGGGGGTAAAAGCCCTGTGCCTGGCGGGAACCGCAACCTCCTTCGGGAGGTTTACTGCCGCAAAAATTTTCCATGTTTTCACGCCACCCTTTCAATTGCAGAGCAAAATCTGTTTCTGAATTTTAAAAAAAAATATAATTGAAATAATTGTGATTATTTTGCGCAGTTGCAAGTTAATTTCCAATAATTTGGAATAAATAGAAATCATTCACAATAATTTACTAAAAATCCTATTTCATCATGTAATTGAGAGAATAATTTGGATCAGATGTGCGTGTATTTTCTGGGGCATCCCCGAATTTAAAACGAACTCAAGTAAATTCACAAAAAGATCACAATAATTTCAAAACAAAAACTTTGCAATAAACTCAAAAAATTTAAAGCTAATTCAAAACGAATTCAATTCAATTTAGACAAATTCAATTCAAATTCACGCAATTTGTACACCGAATTCAGCGTTGTTTACCCCTCGTGCAGGACTCACCGGGTCTCACACTTTTTTCTGAAGGGCCATTGCTCACACTTTTTACTGCAGTGCTGTACTGCACTTGAGTTCGCAGAGTGGCGCGGCGGCGGGCCAAGGGGACAGCGACAGAGGGGCCCGGCCAGGGGCGAGGCCAGGGGACCCCCGACCCCGACCCCAGCGAGCCACAAGATTCTCCTGCCATAATTGCCTCTTGGAAGGTCCTTGTTAATTAGAGGGGGTCTTGCACCGGCGGCTCGGCGTGGTGGACGAGTCAAATAGATGACTCGGCGGGGCGGGGCGGGGGCGGGGCGGGGGCGGGGCGGGGGCGGGGCGGGTCGAGGTGGGTATAGATGCGAGGTGGGTGGACGGTGCGGCGGCCGCAACTGCAGCCAACCAAAGGGTCGTCAACTCCGCTTGACCGTGTACGGAGGAATATGGAATCTTACATGTATTATTGGTAATTTCACCCCAATTTTACAGTACTGACGTCAAAATCCTGGAAAATGGATAATATCAACGTAACATTACCTGTATAATATGGGTAATATTTGAGGTAATATCATCTCGTGTACGGAGGAATATCGGAGTTGACGACCCTTTGAGCCAACAGAGCTGTGTCCGGCTGGACCCGGGCGGGTGCAACGGTCGCAATACCGGCGACGCGCGGCCAGTCACTAACAGAGACGATGAAGAACGAGTCAGTCTGACAACTCTTTGACATACACTGTTGGAAAATACCACGGTAAATGCCTACGGTACGCACCGTAAATTTGTTACCTGGTCCCGGACCGTAATTTTTGACTACGGTCTGAATCTTACGGTACACACCGTAGCCTGCAAATATGTTGGGGAAGTTCAATGGAGCACATTCCATCCACAATGAAGTACAGTCCGTACCGTAAGGATACGTTACGGTCTGACCGTACACAAAAACTACGGTACGGACCGTAGGCATATCGTAATTCCCTACGGTATTTTTAACAGTGTAGACCTTTAAATATTTCAAGGTCGGTAGTGTACTTCTAAGTTGCTAACATTTAGAGAAAAGAAGGTTATCCCGCCAGCAGCTGCTGCACGGCATTTCCTTTCTAGAGCAGCGCAGTGCACGGTTAAAATAGTTTCTTGTATTTCAAGATCTGTCTTGGATGTCCATTATAATTCTCCATAAGATCCAAGAAAGATCTTGAAATACAAGAAACTATTTTTACCGTGTGTAGCGGAGACTGTTGTGCTGCGCCCGCACTCTCTCTCTCTCTCTCTCTCTCTCTCTCTCTCTCTCTCTCTCTCTCTCTCTCTCTCTCTCTCTCTCTCTCTCTCTCTCTCTCTCTCTCTCTCTCTCTCTCTCTCTCTCTCACGCACACGCGCACACACACACACACACACACACACACACACACACACACACACACACACACAGTGCTGCGGCCCCACGTCTAGCCTGTAGCACTGCATAATATGCCCTCAGTAAATATCAGAACACGCTTGTGGGCCTTCGCTGCTGTACTGCCGAGCGGCCCCGCAGCGCCCCGCCCCGCCTGCCTGCGGGACCCAAAAGCTTCTCTGCCCTTCTCCTTTATGCCTCGCGACGGGCGCGAGGAGCGTGGAGCTAGCAACCAGGGCCACCGTGAAAAATATATTTGAAGATTCACGATTTATATTGTAATTTACAATTCTCAATACAGGTTGTAAATTTGCGAAAGGCCATTCCTGCACCTTCATGAATTCCAAAGGCAACACGGAGTGCTTTCAACTCTTTTAATTTTGGATTTTAATTTTGAATTCTTAATGGAAAATCTTACAGTAAATTTCCAACTATTGTCACAAAGACGGGAAGTCGAGGGAAGCGGGAGAAGCGCGGGGGAGATCGGCGGGGAAGAGCAGGGAAGCTACCGTCGTGTGTGCGTGAGTGTGTGTCTCAGTGGAAAACCAAGTGTGAAAATCTTGTTTAGTTAAAGGAGTAAATTTTCATTTGTACCCTGCAAAACTAAGTGTGTAGTATTTTGCCACTTTAAACTGCAAAACCAAAGTTCTGCAGTTACAAGTGCAGAACTTTTTGTTCTGCAGTTATAAGTGCAGAACTCTTTATAGTTCTGCACTTGCAAGTGTAGAACTCTCTAGTTCTGCACTAAAAACTGGATAGAGAGTTCTGCAGTTGCAAGTGCAGAACTAAAGAGTTCTGCAGTTACAAGTGCAGAACTAAAGAGTTCGGCAGTTATAACTGTAGAACAAAAAAGTTCTGCACTTATACCTGCAGAACTTTAGTTTTGCAGTTTAAAGTGGCAAACTACGACACACTTAGCTTTGCAGAGTACAGAAGTGCCGACAAGCAGAACGTGCAATTCCTTGGAAAATACTCACGTTGACTTTTTCAAGTGTACACGAATGAAGACAATGCACACACTTTGGCTTTCTTTCCGCGGGTCTCTTTGAGTGCGCGGGGCAGAGCTGTGGCTGCTCACGGACAGCTTTATGACGACCGGCGCAATAAAGCCTCGCCGCGCCAGCAGCACCCGTAGGGGTGCGGTCCTGTACGGCCCCGTCCGGTCCGGTGGGAGGGGGAGCGTGCCGCTGAGCGGAAGGTGCGGAATTGCGTCCTCCAAACAGAGCAGCGCAGGGCGGCGCGGGGCGGCGCGGGGCCGGGCAGGGCGGCGCAGGGCGGCGCAGGGCGGCGCGGGGCGGCGCCGGCAGGACAGCGCTGGACGGGCGGGACAGCCTCGTAAAACAGCTGTCCGTCTACGCAGATGAACTGGCACGCGCGATATGAAGTGGAGCGGCAAGGGTCGGAGAGGAGGGACGGAGAGAGGGGGGAGGGAGGGAATCAGAGCCCGAGAGCGAGACGAGCGTGCGCGCCCGAAAAAGTGAAAAGGTTTTCATATTTCATCGTGACCGAAGACGAGACGACAGATACGTAGTACCTTTCGGTTGAGATGATATTCTGTAGGGAAAACAGCTTTTAATCTGAGTGCACAAATTTTAAATGCCTTGGAGTTTTTCTGAACTTTAGTAAGTATTTATTAATATTTTTTTTAATTTGAGCTCTAAAATTTCTTTTTGAGGGTTTCAAATTTCTCTTAAATTCTTAGCACCCCCCCCCCTGCCCTAATTTTTGTCATTTTTTTTTCCTCCTGAATTACAAGGTCTAGAAAAACTTCTGAGTTGTTTGCCCTTCAGATGATTCCCCCCTTGTCTTACGACAAGAATAATCTTGGGTGACATCAGGTACGAAAATACTTGAAACAAGATCATCATCTTTATGTGAGCGTGGCGGGTCGGGGCGGGGCGGGGCGGGCCGTGCTGGAGAGGCAGGCCCGCAGCTCCGGCCCATGACACGAGGTGGGGGAGGGGGAGCGCTTCAAGAGATTGTTTGCTTCTGCATAAAGGCCCGCCTCCTGCCCTGCCTTGCCTCCCGGACCTCGCGGAGGAGCGGGGCGAGAGACTGACAGTCAGCGCCGGCAGTGCGGGGGGCCCTCCGGCCTGCTCACGCCTCACCCAGCCCCCCCCCAGCGCGCCACCGCGGCGGGCCGAACCACTTGCGCCCCAGACCAACATTTTCAACAGCTTCCGCGTCAAGCTTATAAAACCTGGTACTGACGGCACGACCTGGAACTTTAGGCGTTAAAGTTGCAAATCCAACTCCACGGGTGGCGTTACTATTATTTTGCCTTCGCCCCACACCAGTACGGGTTTGAGGAGATGGAGGAGGGAGTAGCGCCCGAGACCAGCTGCCTGCCTGGGGTCGCCCCATGGGAAGTACCCCACCCCACCTCACCTCCACGGTGTGTGCTCCTATCTTATTTGGATGCAGCTGCCTCCCCCGCCTCCAGCAGCCCGAGCCAGCCGGGGCCGGGCCTACCGTCTACCGTGCCCTGCCCGGGCCGGACTGGTTATCGGGTTGTGCGCCGGTGGCGGTAGCGAGAAGGGCGTGGCGTGGCGTGGTGGCGTGAGTGGAGAACACGGCGCCGCCATTCTCCCACCTTATCTCAGTGGGCCCCGCTCCACCCGTGCCCGTCCCACCCCACCCCACCCCACCCCGCCCCGCCCCACCCCGCCCCTCCCCGACACGCCACGCCCTACCCCACCACCGGCACCGCGTGCTGCATACCGGAGAGGGGCTTTGCCGCCACCCCTTAAATTCTCATCACCTCAGCGGATCGGTCCGGTCCATTTCGGGCAGCCATTAAGATGCACCTCGGAAGAAGGCCCCTTTCCCTTTCCCCTTCTCCTCCCCCGAGGAGGGGGTATTTACTTATCTCAGCGTCAGCGCCGCTCGCTCGCGCCCGCCCCGCGGCCCGCCGCCCCCGGCCCAGTGGCATTAAATTATTTAAGGTAAAATAAACGGCTGGAACCCTGCGGACTTTTTCCGAGACTTTTTCCCCTTCTTGTTTCAGTTTGGCGACGGTTCCTTCGAGAGCCGCGCCCGCGCCCCGAGAGCGCCGCTGCGATAACACGATGGTCGGCGAACCATGTCTGTCAGAAGGCGTCAGAGGGCGTTGTGCGATGCAGTTTTTCACCCCATCAACTTAACGTCGATATTGTGTTCCAGGCCGGTCGCGGCCGGTTCGGTCCGGCTCGGGCAGGCGGCAGGAGGGAGGGGAGGGGGGAGGGGAGGCGCTGGAGCGAATAAAAGCATGCGGACCATTTGGCAGCAGTGGTGATAGCTGCCTTTTGTTCCTTTCTCTTTTTTTAACAGTACATCGAATGGTTTGTTTGGTCCCACAGTCTCTGACTGTTCCGAGGCCACCACTACCACTTCGCAGGGCGCCGTAATACGGCTTCGTCAACGTTTCGTTTTGTAGCTGCCTTTTTGCAATTCGTTGCTAATGGCATGGACACAAAGCTGGCAAACAAACATATGACGTGAGAAACGGAACAAAACGAAGGAGAGTTCGAACGCGGACAAGCTGTGATGCCATCCCCACGAAGTGCTACTAGGTCCGAAGCCCTCGGGAAAAAAACGAAAAAACGGGAAAAAACGATTTTTGAAGCTGCAATGAGCATGAATAGCAAAATATCACAAAAAAAAAATTGTGAGTTTTGACGTACCTGCCTACCAATATATGCCGGCCCTCGTCCCGGCCCTCCACCTACTACGAGCACTTGCGGTGCCTCGAACGCGTGGAGTATCACTGGAAAATTGCGTAGATGACCAGAATCTAAAGCGGAAGTGCAAGTCTGCTCTGCCCTCAGGGCAAATAAGGGAAAGGAAAATGCTTTACTTTGATTAATAAATTCCACTAGTAGCAGGTTATATGTTTTAGACTTAATAAAAAAAAATGTTTTAGTTATAAATCAAAGATATTTGCAGCTATAAAGTGTGTTGTGTCTTTCTAATGTTATCCAAACCCTTTCCTTGGAAAACGGGTAAAGCAGTGATGTTCTCAATCTTTATATTATTAGTTTATTCACAAACAACAGAAACTGAGGGGGGAAAACACACCCACATGTACATTATCATTTTAATAATGCATCTATTTGCAAAGAAACAAGACATAGTAAACAACGAAAGAACAATTATAATTTTTAAAGGAGTTCAGTCTTTTCTAATTCAAGGATTAAATTAAAGGCAACACAGCTCATTTCATGCGATCGAATGAAAATATCGAGCATATCGAGCCGGCGCGAACGGACGAAATGCCAGTAAAATGCCTACTATTTCAATGAAAAATAAGCTTTTAACAGTTGTAATGGTTTTTTAGAGAAATACAACGAAAAAAATCGTTTTTTCCCAAATTTTGGGTTTTTAACCGTTTTTTTCCTCGTGAATAACATTTCTTTCCTCCGAATTTTTTTTTTTTAAAAAAAAAAACGGTTTTTTTTCCTTCCCTAAGTGCTGCACGCTCCTACGAATAAGTTGACCTATAGCGCCGACCCCTTCCGCAGAAATACCCATACATTTTACATGGCGCCCGGCTGTGAATTCATTTATCCATCGTCGGGTCTCATGATTTTTGTGCGGCTGGAGGATGCGATGTGGGCGGACGGGGAGGTTTGCGCTCCGGCGGCGAGAATTACCAAGTTGTTATTTAACTTTCTTCAACTCTGCGGACCGGATTCCCCCTTTCCCCAGCTCCAGCCAGCAATACGGCACTGTAGTGGGTAGATATCGGTCGGGTGGAACCCAGAGCCAGGCACAACCAGCCGGGCGCCGCTAGTCGAACCGCGTAGGGCCGCCTGCCTGCCCGGCCCCGGCCCTGGCCAGACAGACAGTTCGCAATTTCGTTTGGACAAAGTCTGGTAAGTTTGATGTTGTTTGCGAGGGTTGGTTGCGTTATTGTGTCTGGCGCAGGGACTGACGCATTTGTGCTTCTCCCCGCCCCGCGCCCCGCCCGGCCCTCGCCGATGGAGACAAAAGGCAGCACGGCGCCACGCCGCGCCACCCCGCCATGGACACCATGCGACCGGAATGCCACGACAGCCAAGACACTTATTTTATCCCACCCCACCCCCCTTCACTCGCGTTGAACACCGCTGTGCCAATCTCTCTCACCCAGCTTCACCCCAGCCCGCCCCGCCCCGCCCGACCCCACCCATACCCCCGCCCCACTCCGTCCATCTCAGCCTTCATCCCCCGCCGCGCCACGCCGCGCCACGCCGCGCCACCCCCGCGCGCAGCCCGATCCAATCGTCCGGTTTGGGGTTGAGCTGCCGGCCTAGCGCTGCGCGGCGCGGGCTGGGCCGTGCCTGGCCATGCCCTGCAGAGCAGAGCCAATCCAATAAAGCTCGGGTCTGGCCGGGGCGGGCGCGGGCGGGGCGGGGCCGGGAGGGCCGTTTAAAGCTTTTGCGGGGAGCCTGTTTGTACTTACAAAGCACCGGCGCGGGGCGGGGCGGGGCGGGGCGGGGCGGGGCGGGGCGGGGCGGGGCGGGGCGGGGCGGGGCGGGGCGGGGCGGGGCGCGGCGGGGTGGAGAGGGAGAGGCGTCCGTCGGGGCGGCCCGCCCCCGCTCGCACGTGCCGCCCTAGACCAACAAAAGTTTCGCGCCTTCTCTCGCCGGCGGGGCGGGGTGCGAGTGTCGCTCACTAGCAGGAGAGTGACTTTTGTTACACACTTATTGCTTTGCGTGGGATGATTCGTCCACACACCTGTAGCAGGTGAGTGGTAACGCCTCTTTGAATACCTCTATGCCTGCAAGTGTTACGGCAAAAAAAACTCTGCAAATCCAAGTGTGATACTACATGTCAGTTTAGACTGCGAAACTAAAGTTTCGAAGTTACAACTGCAAAACTCACGAGTTCATCAGTTTAAACTGCAAAACTCACGAGTTCTACACTTTCGGGTTTTGCAGTTTAAACTGGCGGACTCGTGAGTTTTGCAGTTGTAACTGCGGAACTAAAGATTCGCAGTTTAAACTGACATGTAGTATCACTCTAAGATTTGCAGAGCAGGGGGCGACAGGAGGAGACGTCCTCAAAATATGAGGAGTATTCCTTAAATTAATAAGTGTGATCCTCTACGTTTTCCCTTAAAAAACAGACATTGTTTTTACCTTGGTGCAGAATAAACTCTGAGCTACCTGCTCATTCAACGGAGCGACACTCATTTTGATTTCCATGCAGTCTTGTCCCGCTCCGCAGCAGAGCTTGTCCCGGTCCCACAAGGTACTCACCGAAGTCCGTGTCGTCGCTGAAGTCCTCCTCCTCCTGCAGGTCGAAGTCGCTGCAGGACGAGTCGCTGTCCGTGTCGAGGTCCTGCTGGTGGGCGCGGTGCCGGTGCCCGTGGTGGCCGCCGTGGTGGCCGCCGTGGTGGCCGCCGCTGCAGCCCCACTCGCCATTGTTGTTGTTGATGTTGTTGTTGTTGTGGGTGGTGTCGTTGTTGTTGACGCAGTGGTGGTGGTAGTCGGCCTCCTCGGCCGAGAGCTTGTTGTACCCCTTCTTGTTGTTGTTGATGGAGCCGCTGCTGCTGCTCGTGCCGATGCTCCCTGCAACACGCGCCAATAGGCGTGGCGTTATTCACCCGCACAAGGATCACGACGGAGGCGCTGAGGCGAGTGAGAGAGAAGCATGAAACATTCATCGGCCACGGCGCGCCCGCGTCTTTGGCGCTGCGTAATTCCCACTCTCCTCCCCCCGCCCCGCCTGTTGAAAATTGCTCCGCAATTTTTCACGCGTTGATTAAAAATTCCAGCAGGTGTGTTATTCATCTCGGCGAGGCAAGAAGGCGGAGCCGCCGCTTGCCGCAAAAAGGAGTGGGAGAGTAGGGTGGGCGCCGCACCACCCCGCCCCGCCCCGCCCGGCCGCGCCGCACCACGCCGTGTCCCGTCCCACCGCGCCCTTGCGCGCCCGTGCTTCATAGGCGCGCCAGCCCCCGGCCCGCCAGGGCAGCAGCGCTGTCCGCCTCTCCCCCACAGGCGCCCGCTTGCCTTCCACTCGGCGAGATTCCAGCGGCTAGGGCTCCAACTTTGACGGAGCACAAAGGCTAGGAGGCCCTGGCCCTGGCCGGTCGAGGCGGGCCGGGGCGGGCCGGGGCGGGCCGGGGCGGGCCGGGGCGGGCCGGGGCGGGCCGGGGCGGGCCGGGGCGGGCCGGGGCGGGCCGGGGCGCATCCCGACCGCGAGGTGTGGCTGGGCTGGTCTTTCTGGTTCAGGCGACGCGTATAGGGGAACGAGACAGCAGGCTGATTCCGAAGATCGCTCTCGTGCCTCCGTCCTTGTCGCAGTCATGGGGCACTACCACCCCCAACATAGGGCACCGCCATAGGTGCGACAAGGACGGAGGTACGAGAGCGATCTTCGGAATCAGACGGCAGGTTGTCTTTATGAAAGCGAAAGCGAGGCGGGGTGGGGTGCATACACAGGGTGCAGACGGAAGACTTATGTATTAGTTCATCGGCAGGACTCAAACTGCGCAGTAAGAAAGGCCAGGCCAGATGGATGGTGGGTAAACCGCACACCGCCGGGGCAGTGCGCTGCTGCTTCCGAAAATGAAAGACTTTCATAGTTCAGGATTTCGACTTTTCCCTGGAAAGCACCTGCTGCCGATTATCCAGGAGAATGAGCCCCTCCCCGTCCGACGCTACTTTCTAATTTCCGGGAGTTCTTCCCGCCGGGGTTTTAATGTCGCTCTCCTTCTTTGGGCTTTATCCCGTGGGATTCCAATTTTCTGCGAAAGGTCCTTACACTTTGCCGGTTGCCGGAGGTCTCTTGGCCCGACAGAAATACCCTGAGGAGGTTGGGGCGGGGCAGGGCGGGGCGGGGCGGGGAGGGGCGTTCTCGTGCTGCTACTCCGCTCGCCATGCCGCCCGCGTCTGCTCTGCTCGCCCCCTCCGCCTCCACCTCCGCTATGGGCTCGACACGAGTCGCAATCGACTCAGCAGATGAAACGGTCTGACCGGGCCGGACCCGCCGGACCTGGGCCGGCTGGCCGGCTGCGGCGAGGCCAGGCGAGGTCATCTTTACTCCCGTGTGGCCCTAGAGCCTCTTACTCGTGACCCGCCCTGCCCGAGCGCAGCGGTGCCACCTTGACGTTTTCCCGTTCTCTGATCCCAGCTCGCCTGCCCTGAGCGGCCTGCTCAGCACAACGTAACACGCAATGGTGCAGAAGGTAAGCTGAAAAGAAAAAAAATAAGCCTACTAACACAACGTGATCGAGGGAAATGCCCTTCTCCGCCCGCTTTAATCTCAAGTGTGGAGATTTTGGATAATATGCAAGGTGGACCCGTCTGCCTTACAGAGGTGTATTCGTAGGATTTGCTTCATACCACTACACGATCAGGCACACGTGGAAATAATAAGAACATATTAGTTAATGTCAAAACTACAAATAAAGTATTAGTTGCGACAACCTAAATGGGCTGTGAAGCGGAAGAAGGGGATAAGTTGACTTACCCCCAAACTGAGATTTTTATGGCATATTATAGTACATTACAGTCTGCTTGTGTCTACCAAATATTATGGGGATATCTCCCATGGGATGAGAGATATAGGGGTTTGTAAAAAGAGATAAGTCGACATAACTTCTTTTGTACAGTAATTATCTTGAACCAAAAGGGGGTAAGTTGACTTATCCCCTAATTCATAAAATTTCAACAAAAGCAAAAGGAGTTAAGTAGACTTGACTCCTTATTGCATGATATCAGAAAAGTTAAGTTGACTTATACCCTTTTGCACAAAAAATACAGGCACATTTCTTTTAAATTGTAACGCTGAGTTTCAGATGACAAATTGACGGAAGGAGTTTTTATATGGTTTTAATTTCTGGAAAGCTTCCGGAGTCCCATATTATGTTAAAGTTTAAAATAATTAATATGACTTATCTCCTTATGCAACTAATGCATTTAGAGTTAAGTCAACTTAACTCTTTTTGTCAATTTTCCAATGACTTGACTCCAAACTCTTAACCCGTGAAAAGAGTTAAGTTGACTTATGTCCATAAGTTTACGTTGCCAGAAGGAAGCAAGTAGTCTTAAATCTCAGTAACGGAGCATGATATTGAAAAGCTTCAAAGTGGCAGTAATATCCTACATGAAAGCACATCCCATTTACATCATAACATTTTTAAAAAAATAATTGTGAATAGTTTTTTTGATTTCCTGAAAAGTATGGGTTTTGGACTTATCCCCTTCTTCCGCTTCACAGCCCAAATGTAAAAGGCGGCAGTAAAATTATTCTTCGTCCCAAGGTTAAAAAGTAGTCGATTTTGTCCTCAGAACGATCGTTTCTATCACCAAATTAAATCTAGGCTCCTTAAGTAAAACTTTCGTTTCATTAATACGAAATTGTGCGTTTTGTCTTAAATTTAACTCATATTTTAGTTGGTGTACAACGAGTTCTCTAACTCGGCGGCAGGGCAGGGCTCATAAAACCCCCCTCCTCTCGTGGTATGTTTGTTTCAGTGCGTTAATGAGTGAGGCTCTGTTGCGTTGCGTGTGTCGAAAAACGCACTCGCGCGGATTTACCCCGGCGTCCACTGCGCCCCACCCCGACCCGAACCGCCACGCCTCGCTCCGAGTTTGTGTGCGCAGCGCAGCACGCGCAGGCAAGGGTCTATCACTCTGAAATATCGCGTACGATGATTATAATGAAGAAGTCACTTAGTACGAAGATGTAAAGAAGAAGATGGCCGCGGCGTGGCATAGCGTAGCGCCGACCCATAACAAAGCAGAAGACATCATCACTTAATCGCGTTTCGAATCAAGTAGAAGTCTTTCAAAGATTTTTCTCAAGTTGAATTGTTAACAAGAAACGTAAATTTACCTGATGCAGGCTGAAAATATGCATTTTTTGTTCATTGTGTGTTCAGATTTTGTTGCTTTGCTATGGGTCGCGGCCATCTTCTTCTTTACATCTTCGTACTAAGTTACTTCTTCATTAGTCACGATTATGGTGATTATTAATGATTATTTGAGTTTATCTTTAACATAATTATTGATTATTGGCCAGTAATCAAGCAACTTTTCGTCAAATTTGGTAATATTTCTCCATATTTGTCAAAATTTGTCAATGTTTAGAAATTTTATATGATTATGATTACGTGATTATCAATAATCATCTAGAGGGGTGTACGAGTATTGTGGAAGTGGTAGACCCTTGCGCGCAGGCACCCGTTTTCGGGGCGTCGGCTCAGACAGACGAACACGCCCCTCCCACTGTGAAAAATATTTCCGTAGATGTACAAAATATTTTATAATTCACTATGTACAACATATCTCGTACATGTACGACTTTACACGTTACGACTTTGTTTGCTCACCAATCGATTCTGAGTTAATACGCATAGTTATAAAAAGTTTACAATATGAATCGTAACTGTACAAGACTTTTCATGGAAAATTTTCCCGTACCGGTACAAGGATTTCTCACAGTGCCCCTTCTTCTGACTTCAGATAAGCTCATCAAATAGCGTGGTGCCTGCGTCGCTAGCCGGTAGCCGCTAGGCCTGCTCCTGCTCCCCGCTGGTGCTAATGGGCGGCGCCGGCCGGGGTCGGGGACGGGGACCTTGGCGCTGGTGGGCGCCGCGCTGGAAGGACGTCCTCCCGCAGGGGGTGGGGCGAGCCTTTCCCTCCCGATAGAGGAATATGCTGCTTCTTTCCCAAGCGCCCCCTCGAGGGAGCGCGCCGGAAGGGGCGGGGGGGGGCAGGCCAGGGCCTGGAGGGGGAAGGGGCGCTGTGGCGTGAAGCGCTTTAAGGATTATCGCGCGCGAAAAAGGAGAAGGCCCTCGCGCCGGTGTTGTTGCTGTTATTGTTGTTGGCTCGGGTGTGGTGGTGAGTGGGCGGGGCGGGGCGGGGAGGCGGTGCACTCCAGCGGCTCCGTCAGGGTCAGGGCCTCGCGGTCAGGGCCGCCCCACCCCGCCGCGCACCCTCGCATACACCCGACCCGACCCGACCCGACCCGCGGGACCAGGATAGCGTTTCCCCCTCACCCTACTTGTCATGCCGGGGGTAGGTCTGGGGCGCCCCGCCCCGCCACGCCCCACTCCACCCGCGGTACCGCGGGGGCTGCACTGGCTGCAGGCGGGAATGCGAAGTGTACAGCCCGCTGCCCCCGCGGCCCGCGCCTTGCCCCGCCCGCTTCCCCGCCCGCGCCCCTCTCCGCCCTGCTGCTCCCCGGTAACGAGCTCCGGGAGAACTCTTGAGGTCGCCTCGCCTCCCCGGGGCTCGGGCTGAAGGGAGACCCGCCCCCACCCTGTTATACACCGCCGGTCCGGTAGCCGACGGGACGGTACGGGACCGACGGGACCAACACAACTTGGCCGCCCCGTCCCGCCCCGCCCCGCCCCACCCCGCCCCGCGGCCACAGATTCAGTGCCTGCGGCGCCTGCGGCCAGCCGCGAGCAGCCCGGCCCGAGCCGACCCGACTGGCGCGCCGAGCTGCCGCCGAGCTTCACCGGCTTTAGCACGCTCGACTTCCCGCGAAGCCCCTCTCGCTCCTCCTTGTCCGCAGGGCCTCCTCGCGGCGGCTTCCTCCCCGCCAGGATCATCTCCACTCCTCAGCGGGTCGGCGGCCATATCTCGCCCGTCCAGTCCGGTCACACGTCTGGAAATTGCTCCCTTTTGTCAGCTGCTGCTCTGTGATCGTCCAGTCCGGCAGAGTGCCCGCGAGCCGCGCCTTAATCCCCTACAAGCTGAATGCTCCGTGCCCGCGGGCCTCAAGCTGGCCGCTAGCTGAGACAGGGGTAGAGAGGAGGGAGAAAGAGAGAAAGAGGTGGGGTATGGGGGGGGGGGAGCAGACACTCCAGAGTAACAAAGTGAGAAGAAAGAAATATTCCGTCGCAGCCATACACTTTTGCTGATTTGGGAAAAAGTTACCCGACCTTTTCCTTCTGCACTGTAAAAAAAAATCAGTCTCGGATACGGAGCTTGTCACGGCGTCCCGTACTCCATTTTTTGGAAAGAAAGTGTGGAAATTTACCGTACCTGGCCACCGTACCCATACCATTTTTACATGGGATAGCATAGGGAAAGGGGTACGGAACGCCGTTAACTGTCCGAACCCAAAATGGAAACCACCGGGAAAAAAAATTAGCGGTAACTTTTCCATGCCTTGGCACCGCACCCCCACCCCCCCCTTTTTTTTTACATGGGCTCTTATGGAAAGAGAGTACGGAACCGAATGTACGGAGACACGACCGCGTAATCTAAATAAACGGTATATTTCCGTATGGGCGACCGTGTTTTTTTTTCACAGTGTGGACGTACTCGGTCGCGGTGGTGGCAGAGGCTCAAAGTTACGGGCAGACCAGGCCCCGCGCGCCCGGCCGCGTCGACGACGAACAGAACATAAAGCTCCACGCGCAGAATACCCCGTGGGGCCCGGGGCGCTGGGCCCAGCCAGAAGCCCAGCCGCGACGTCGCGCGGTCCGAGGCCAAAGCAATAGGGGATGCTGGGCATTGAGGAACGTGACCCGACCGGACCGCGCCGGGCGAAACGAGTACTTCAAACACTCGCGCCCGCCGTCCGCCCCGCGGCCAGAGCGGATGTGATGGCTGGCAGGCTGGCAACGCGAACATCTTCTCCCCGGAGCTAAGGAAGGCCACGGCTCCGCTCCCCTCCTACCCTTCTCTGCTAAGTAATTACCCCACCCACGCCCACGCCTTGGACGTAATCCGGGCATGAAGGAGCAGCTACACAGGTCGCCCCTCGGTCACAGGTCAGCGTGCGTCAGGAGGGTCCTGGATCTTGACCGTCCCATACACCCCTCCCCTCCCCGTCTCGTGCCTCATGTGCGTCACATGCAAACACAAACATCCCCTTTCTCTGATCGCTCGCTTTCCCTCCCACCCGCCTCTAAACGCCGACACCGACACACACGCACGCACACACACACACACACGCAGGCACGCGCCAGGCCGGCTCACAGGACAGAGGAAGAGTGGAGTTTTTAGTCTCCAATAAAATATGCATAGGTCGGGTGCCCTTGTGCTGCAGCAGACCCCACCTCTCAGCCTCCCTCTCGTATTTGGATCCCGATCCAGCCAGCCTCTTCTCACCCCCCCCCCCTCTCTCTCCCTCTCTCTCTCCCCCCCCCCCCTTATTCCTGACGCGTTCACACTTGGCGCGCACATGTGTGCTCCTGAGTGGCTGCAGCCGCTCGTGACGCAGCGCGGCAGACACGGCCGCACAGAGCCGAGGGGGTATTCCGTCACAAAATCTGCGACCCGACTATTACGCGTATTACGTTTCGAACTTGTTCAGATTGAGCCAAAAACAGGCAAAACAGCCCAAAACGACACAAAAATAAGCAAAATAAGGAGAATTTTGGCTATTACGCTTCTATTAAGCATCGGATAGAGTGACCCGACTATTACGCGAGTGCATACCCCCTCGCACAGAGCGCACCTGCAAGAACGGCCTGTCTCGGTATGTGCAGCACCGCCACAGTTCAATACTGGCCCCCGCTCCGCTGTCGCTGGCTCAGATTTTTGGTAGTTATTCTCTGCTCTGCAAACTCGAGTGTTGGGCAGACTGCAGTGTCCTCAAGTACAAGACATGTGGGTCATTCCAAACAAGATTTCGATGAATTGCAGTGACCCCCTGGAATTTTTTTGTTTGAGAGACCTTTCCCCAATTTTTTGCAGATTTTTAGCTCAAAGGGTTCCGGAGATATAAGGATTTTAAGGATTTTGAGGCTTTTTCACTGAAATTTCGAAAAAACGACCTGGGCGGAGCCGAAACGCTCCCGAAAGCGAGTCCATCATGTACCGTTACGTAAAATGATCCCAGGAATCCGAATCCGTCCCCAAAATGGATGAGTTTTAACTCCTAATACCCCAAAAGTCGAAATTTCGTTTATTTTTCATGCGTTTTCGCGGCCCTGGACGGCTGACCTCCCCATAACTTTTTGACCTTTTTGTGGGTGAAAATGAAAGATAGTTACTCGCTCTTTCAAATAAAACGGGTGAAACATGTGGGACCGAACCTCGTTTAGGCGCTACAGGCCGGCGAAAATGAAAAAAGTGCGATTTTGGCTTAAAAAACGCGTTTTTCAGGGTTTTGGCGGTATCTTATCGAGATGTTCCGCACCTCGTACACGGGATATCTAGGTGGTTTCTAGGGGTTTTCGGCCTCCTCTTTCAGTTGCATCAATAAAAAAGTTGGGTATTTTGGTCCTTCTACCAGTTTTAGCTCCTCAAAAAACTCAAAATCGTCAAAAAAAATAAATAATTTTTTAAAATGATGCTGAAGCCATGTTCTACTCCCACAACCTTCAAATTTTCAATCTCGGACCCCCGAACCGATGGTTTAGCCCCGTAAAGATAGAAATAACACTTAAGGACCCAAAATTTTGTTTTCTAGCGACCATCTAGATCTAGAATTGATCAGGACCTCAAAAAAAAGCATTTCTAGATGGTCGCCAAAAACACTTTTTTCGGGTCCAGCACTTGTAAAATTTCGGATATGGGAGTGTTGGACCCCAAAAAAGTGTTTTTGGCGACCACCTAGAAATGATCAGGACCTCAAACAAAGCGTTTTTAGATGATCGCCAAAAACACTTTTTGGGGGTCAATCACTCCCATATCCGAAATTTTCCAAGTGTTGGACCCGAAAAAAGTCTTTTTGCTGGCGACCATCTAGAAATGCTTTTTTATAAAGGCCCTGATCAATTCTTGACCTTCTCTCTCGCCCACCGCCTTCGTTGAGGTGCAAGCCAATGGTAAAGGGTGGTGAGAGGTGGGGGAGGGGGAGGGGAGGGCGAGGCTGACGGGGTGCGGGAGAGTAGCAGGAATTTCAATAGCGCGACGATGTGTGCGAAGCCCCAGCAGCCCCAGCCCGCAACGCTCCACCTCCGAGTTTGTATGTGTGTGCGTGTGTGAGAGAGAGAGAGAGGTAGGCAGCGCGCTACCGAATACTGAACCGTCACTGACTGTTGCAGAGGGGAAGTTATGTTGGCGGGCGCGGGGCGGGGCAGGCAGGGCGGGGCGGGGCGGGGTAAGGCGGGGCAGTCGCAGCTGGTGAGTGAGCGCTGCTGGCCGAGGGGCGTGTACAGTGGCGAACAGGAACACGGTCCCTCCATGCCGCACGGCTGTCTTTCAAAAGGTGATTCGGAATATGTAAACGAATAACGAGAAAAAATAAATAAAAGCGAATCGCAGCGGAATATTTATGAAGACGACGCGCCGCTTCCATCAGGGGAGCACCGGCGCAACAAAGCGGCCGCATACAAATGGGAAAACGTCCGACTTTCAGTAAATCAAAAACAAGGATGGGGGAGGAAAGGGGCTGCACCGGCCCGCCATCCAGCGAGGTGCTGCGGGGCGGGGCGGGGTGGGGTGCATAGGGTTCGGTAACACGTCAGTCACGGACGGGTTTACTGCTCTAGTTTGTTCGAGTGAGGTTCAAAGGAGCCCCCCCCCCCTCCCCCCGCACCGTTCCATGCCCTCGCATGTCTGAGATATACGCGTGCGGTGATGTGGAAAATACTCTGCTGTGAAAACAGCTCTGATTTGGTCATGTCGTTGTTGGCCATCTTGACCTCTCGACCCATGTTCCAAGAAAGCTTGGCCGGGGTCGACAAACACAAGGACCATGTAGGTCCACGCACGGTCCGCTGAATACATCAAGAGGGCCGTGTTTGAGACTGGGCCGGGGCCGGCCACGCAAGGGGGAGGGAGAGAGAGAGAGAGAGAGAGAGAGAGAGAGAGAGAGAGAGAGAGAGAGAGAGAGAGAGGTGGTCTAAAATAAGGCACGTACTCAGAGCGACCAAGCGTCCCCCCCCACGTCCCTGTGTCGCCCTGTGCCCCGTGCTTTCCGATTTCGTGCAAAAGCGTCTGCGTCTGTTTCAGGATTCAGAGCGACACGCAGTCCTGGCTCGCCTCGCCTCGCCGCGCCTCAGCGCCATACGAAATGTTGGCGCGGAGTTTACAAAGTAGATCAACTACAGTCAGCGCGTCACGTAAGCGACAATTGCGAACGCTGTAGTGTCGCCCCGGGGGACTCCGCGGGTACGCCCGCCAATCAGGGGAAAGCGACTTAGGCGCGGCGGAGCTGGGCGGGGCGGGGCGGGGCGGGGCGGGGCGGGGCGGGGCGGGGTGGGGCGAGCGCTCCCCGGTGCCGGGGATCGGAGGGAAGGGAGGCCCGGGACGGGGCGGGGCGGGCTTTGCCGCTTCCAAAACGTGCCGGGACTGGCAAAGCGCATACCTTGGCGGCTGCTCGGCCCCCCCAGCCCGGCCCACCGTCACACCGCTGTCACGCCACCGTCACGCCGTGTGACGACCGACCGCAAAACAATTAGTGACGCGCCCACCGACAGGCCGACAGGTTAGTATGCCCGGCCAGCCCGGCGCCCCGACGGGGCGGGCGAAAGTTAAGCAAAAGCGACAGCGTGCCCGAGTGCTGAAGCAGTGCGGTGCGGCGCTGCGGGCGGGAGGCGGCCAGTCCGATCCGACCTGCTGCACCCCAAACTCTACCCCCCCCCCCTCACCTCAACCCGCAACGTGGCTCTTGCTAAGGTGATCCGCTTGCCCCTAATTCCTTAACTCCAGCTCTGGCTAAGACCTTTGTTGGGCGTGGCGGGGCGTGGCGGGGTGAGGCAGGGGCCGCAAAGCAGGCCGAGACGGCTGAGACGAGACACAGCTTATTGTTCGCCCCGGGCCGGGCCGGGCCGGGCAGGGTCGGGACCTCCAGGACCTCCACTGCAAAGGGTCAGCCCCCTCCCCTCGCCCACCCTACCCAGTACAGCACCGGCCCACGCAGCGCCCCCCGACCCACTCGGCTGGGCCGAAACTTCAACGCCGTTTGTCACCGCATTCATTTGGAAGGCATCACTGGACGTCTGGAATAGGGCTAAGTATTCCCAGCCTGCTTATGACGGAGGCGCTTCTAAAGAGATGCACTGTGAGGGGAAAAGAAAAACACCCCCTGCGGTTGCTACGGTGACGTGCTTGGTTTGGAGACCCTTCTCTCGTAAAGTACTCTATTCATCGATGAATGAACGGTTTTGCCAGATTACTTCGACCTGTTTCTCGTATGGACCGTACTTAAAAATGGTGACTAGAAAAAAAAACATCGTCCATCCGTACCCTGCTGTTTCATCCAGAGGGTGCAGAAGTGTAGGTCAGCATAGTCCATATTGCAGGTGTTTTCTTGAGTGAAAGACCGTGATTTTTAAAAAAAAGCATAATAATAATAATAATAATAACTATTATTATTATTTTAAAGTGTGGAAAGGTTACAAAAACCTTCAGTTTCCTCCCCGGGTGATCGGCCTGTCCAGGTCTGTCCTCGCTCAGGGACGCCAGCCCGCATAATATACCCCCCATCCTTGCAACACCCTGTCACAGAGAAAACCAAAAATATATGAGCGTCCCATTCTTTGTTTTACTGAAAGGGGAAAGGGGCCAGAGCGGATCGCTGCGCGGTCCAAAGTTCATCGGCACGCTGGATAAAAACAATTATAACTGTATAATGGCATGCGATGCTAATGGACACACACGAATGTGTGACAGGCAGAGAGGAGGGAGGGAGGGAGGGAGGGAGGGAGAGAGAGAGAGAGAGAGAGAGAGAGAGAGAGAGAGAGAGAGAGAGAGAGAGAGAGAGAGAGAGAGAGAGAGAGGGGTGGCTTTATACCTTTGCCCTGAGGGCCCGGGGAGTGAAGGGGCAGGCGTTACCAGGGCAGGCCAGTCTCAGCTCAGCTGGTCACTAACCTCTTGCGCTCGCGCTCGCGCTTGTGTGTGTGTGTGTGTGTGTGTGTGTGTGTGTGTGTGTGTTTGAGTGTATTCACGTATGTGTTTTGGTGGTGAGTCTGTGTCTGTAACAGCCCGCTGCGAGTGTGCTCGGCAGAGACACAAAAGCCAGAGGGCTCGCCCGCTCGGCTCGCCTCACTCGGCCGCGCGTGCTACATGGTCGTTATAGTAGCTCGGCCGATACAAACGGAGTAAACAAGCGGCATCCCATCCGCTTAGACGCAGGTGCGTCTAGAGGAAAAAGGTAGGGGCAGGCACGGCCTCGTAAGTACGAGTGAGCTGAATCAGTAAGAGGCTCATTCTCAAGCAGATCAAATAACACACAATCATAATCTCCTTGCGCATGACCCTTTTATTATATCCGAAACAATATCAATTCTCTCCTTTACTATCCATACCGTTCCCCTTCCCAATCCTCTTTCTGAAATAACCCCCCCCCCTTTATGTGCCTCAATTAAGAGCGTGAATACCGACCGCTCCACACAGCCGTGTGTTGCATTGGTTTTTCCTACTTTTCTTGCAACACTGTTGGAGTGTAGGAAGAGTGATGCACTACCACTCCTGTATGACGATATGGTTGGACAAAACCCTGCAAGGCTTCTGCACGAAATAGCATGGTGAATATAAAGGTTTAGTGTACGGCTCCCGCAGGACGGCACGCACCCCTCGGCCCAGCGCGGCGTGGCCCGGCCCGGCGGTGTGACGAAGAATGGTGTCATTAGGACAGCAAAGTGCCGGCCGTGACAGCGGGTCCCGACCCGCGCGGGGAGTTGATTAGAGGGAGTGGGGGGGGGGGGTACAGTACAGTACAGTACAGTACAGGGCGTTGCACTTGGACTAGAAAACACGCTCTGCTGAGATGAGAGTTTGTGCTGACTCATGTCGGGCTGGGCCGGGCCGGACCGGGCGAAGCTAGAGGACGACGGAGTGTCGTTGACATTTGTCCACGCCAGACCCGGCCAGGGCCAGCCAGTGCGGGAGAGGAGAGGAGAGTCGGCCTGCAGGGGCAAGGAGAGGGGGAGAGCGGAGCGGCAGCGCGGGCGGGAGAGGAGAGGAGAGTCGGCCTGCAGGGGCAGGGAGAGGGGGAGAGCGGAGCGGCAGCGCGGGCGGGAGAGGAGAGTCGGCCTGCAGGGGCAGGGAGAGGGGGAGAGCGGAGCGGCAGCGCGGGCGGGAGAGGAGAGGAGAGTCGGCCTGCAGGGGCAGGGAGAGGGGGAGAGCGGAGCGGCAGCGCGGGCGGGAGAGGAGCGACGCCTCATATATTGACAGGCCGAGTTAACATTAAGTTAACAGAAAGAACACTTTTGTGAAAAGAAAGTTAACTTAAGTTAACTTCAGTGCAGAAAAAAAAGTTCACAAAATGTTCAAGAAAACTACTAGTTTTTTTGGTCACACTCAAGTTTTGAGGGAAGTTTTCGGGTAGTTTTTGGTAGTATTCGGTTAAGTTTCTATACACTTTGTAGTTTAGTTTAGCATGCCCTGCCCCTGCCCTGCCCTCCTGCCATTGCCCTGCCCGAACTTTTCTTGCTTCTCGCCAGCGCAGCGGGGAGGCGGGGGTGCACGTCCCCGAGGCTCATTGTCACCGCCCTGTGAACGAGCTAACATCTCTAAGATCCGCTGAGTCAAAAAACAATAAACGATGAGTTTATTTTTCCTGAAATTTCTGCAATGAAACTTCATCGCCTAGTAATTCGCAATGAAAATTCTTTCCAAAACTGTTGGCTGTGAAAACAATGCTAAACTTACCATTGAAGAAAAAATTCGTTCATTAATTTCATCCGATTGACGAACGCGTCTCCTCAACGCCACAAAACAGGATTGGTTCATCGCCAAATCGAGGCAGTGTCTCCGTAGTCTCAGCTCAGTTCCAACCCCAGGCGGTCTGATATTAACTTCCGAGATAGGGGAATCGCTGGATAGAAGAGGGGGAAGAGGGGAAGGCATCTTGTGCCGCGCCCCCCCCCCTTTCCCCCCATAAAGCCTCGCCTCACACACCACGTCACCGACCCCTCCGCCGCGTGGGACAACTTTTGCGACAAGGGATCAAGTGCGCCATACGTAACGCTGGTGAGAGAGAGGAAGAGGGAGAGGGAGAGGGAGAGGGAGAGGGAGAGAGAGAGAGAGAGAGAGAGAGAGAGAGAGAGAGAGAGAGAGAGAGAGAGAGAGTGAGAGTGAGAGAGAGAGAGAGAGACAGACAGACAGACAGACAGACAGACATACAAAGAGAGAGAGAGGGAGAGAGAGAGTAAAGGCTTCATTTTAATTTCGCCCACCTCAGCAGTCTGAGCGGCGGAGCCCCCCCCTCCTCCTCCTCCTCCTCCTCCACCACCACCACCACCTCTCATCTTACTCAGGGTATAAATCACGATGTTGTCAGCCGTGTGTCGCACTAGACTGCCTACCCGCCCAGCAGCATAGAAACTGATCGCAAATGAAACCTCCTCGCAATTTATTCACATCGGCATCAAGGACGACCCCCTGCCCTGCCCCCTCTCCCCGCCGCTCCGCCGCAGCCCAGCCCCGCGAGCAGGCCTGCTAGTGCAGACTCCTCCGGGGCGCAAGTTACCCCGGCCGCTTGCCTCATAAAGGGTCAAGTCAGAATGTACAGCCCCCCCGAGCCGAGCTCAAGGAGGCGGGGAGGGAGAGGGGGCTGGGGCGGGGATCGGAGACCATGAGAGCGGAGTGAAGGAGGAGGGGGGGGGGGGGGGCAGGAAGAGAGAAGGCAATCTGCCGCCCCGGGGGGGCAGGGGAAGGGAAGGGGCAGCAAAATTTGTTTCCGAAAGAGTTCTTTCATTTTTTCGCCCTCGAGGCAGAGAGTTCGGACGGATATTTTATACACCGTTCAAGTCACAGCGGGCCCCAGAATATAAAAGCGGCGGCCAGGCAGGCCAGCTCTCTCCGTTTCCAATCAAATCTGATTTTAATGACGAAAAACATTTCTTGGAAGAGGGGGCAGGGGAGGGGGAGGAAGGGTTGGTGGCTCAATACAGAGCAGCGGCGTAAGGGCGTGGCCACCAGGGCCCTCGGTCAATCAAGTCTTGAGTGTTTCTGACCCGTAATAATTATGTACGTAAGTCTAGGAGCGGTCCTATCCGGTAAGGGCATTCACTCAGCCTCCGAATCACGAGCGGACCGAGACGTATTTTATGTTACTACCCGCGCCGGGCAGCCCCATTGCACAGTCCTCCGGGGCGCAAAAGATTTCCACGGACCGTTTCTCAAATTCAAGGACGGAAACAGGGAAAACGCCTGGAGGTTAGTTAATCCGTGTAATGGTCCTTTGCGGGAGCCAAGGAATTGGTTTCACCGCGAGCGAGTGTATCGTGAAATCGCACGATTGCAGGTGCGTGAATTCTTATTTGATCTTTTGAAACTTAAAGAAGCAATGTGGTAATTTTACTCAGAACTACGCTCTTGCAGGGACAAGCGTTTGAATGGAAATCTACACACCTCCGAGTGTGTGACATACTCGCATGCTGAAGCAACACGACGATGAGGGACGGCGCAGCGGGCTCAGCCTCAGACTCCCCCCCCCCCCCACCGCCCCCGTCCCGCGGCCCGGCCCCGCCTGGTCCAGACACCTATCCTTCCAAATATAACCAGACTCCTGGGAGGTCGTTAGACGCCTCGTCTCCCGCGCTGCTGCTCCCCCGACCCGACCCCTACAGTCCCCTCCCCTACCCCCTAACCCCGTCAACCTGCCAGGCGGGTTCCCACGTGCTGCTAGCGGCAGCATCGCGGGCTAGGGGGAACCCCACAGGAGAGACGAGGAAAAACAATACATATATAACAAAAAGAGGAAAGGAGAGGGGAGGAAACACGTCAATTGTTTTGCCGCGTCTGTGCGACCGGGCGCGCCCCCCTGCGCGACTGACTTCCGCCCCGCCCCGGGACAGCTAGCGGCGTCAGCAGGGTGTGCTGCGGGAAGAGGCGGGGCGGGGTGTGGCGGGGCGGGGCGGGGAGGGGCGGGGAGGAAGCGACACACAATGCTGTCATCTCGCCTCACCTCTGCTCTACCGCCACGCCCCGCGCCTCCAGTCGATACAGAGAAGTGTGGCGCTGCAGCCGTCCCACCCCTCCCCGCCCCGCCCCGCCCCGCCCCGCCCCGCCCCGCCCCACCCCGCCCCGCCCCGCCCCGCCTCGCCCCGCCCCATACCCCAATTGAAACACCACACCGCCCTTGATCTGGTTCTGCCGCCCTCAGCCCGCACCGGTCCCGCCCTCATGCCATGCCACACCGCCCTGCGGGGCTGGAATACATCGGACGGGGCGAGGAGATCTAGGGAGATAGAGCCTTATTCCGCCTCGCTGGGAGGGAGAGAGAGAGCGATAGTATATGTGAATGGAGGGAGCGAGAGGGAGGGAGGGAGTGTGCGGCCATCAGCAGAGAGAGAGAGAGAGAGAGAGCAAGAGGGCGGTGCGGGCAATCTGCCGCGCGTCATATCGAACCGCGGCATCGAATCGAAGTGAGCGGCGGCCGTAAATCGCCGTCAGCCTCGCGGCTGTCCGTGGCTGTGACCGGGGCCGGGGCCGGGGCCGGGGCCGGGGCCGGGGCGCCATGGGGGATCCCATTCGCAGAGCAGAGGCTCCATATTAATTTGGCGGTGGTGCCAAACGCGCGCGCTGGCGTCATGTCCGCTCGCGGCCTACAGCCAACGTCCCGCCCAATCGCGCCCGCACTCATGTTTTTTTAAGAGAAATAATATCAAAAAAATATTTGGACAAAGAAAAGCATTATTCGCGTTTTTCCTTTCAGTGTCACGTGCGGAGCGGCTCTCTGTGAACGAACAGGCAGAATAAGGGCTTTCAGAGAGAACAGTGCGACGGGAGAAAAGAGGGCTGGTCCCAGTTTGTTTGTCTTTCGTCACGACGCGGATTCAGAATATCGCAGCTTCTGGAAAACATTTGCTGGTTGACGTTTATGCTGACATTGGCTTAAGCCCCTCCCGCCTGCTCTCATGAAGGCAGTGGCATTAGCCCCCCCCCCGCACTGCGCACCACCGCTACTGCCCTGCGCTCTGCAAACTCTCTCCGGGTGCTCCGGGCGGCGCGGCAGGGGAAGTCCCGCACCCTTCCCGCGCGGTGACGGGTCGGGACCGCCTGTCACCCCCCTCCACTCCACGCCAGAGCCACCCTCAAGATGATCCTCCTCAAGTCGCTGCTCCAACCAACAGGTTAAGGAAGTAGAGCGGCCCGGCCCGGCCCGGCCCGGCCCGACTCTTAGGAGACGTCAACCTCATCTTCATTTCCGAGCGCCTCGCCTGGTCTGGACCGCTTGCTCGATTCGGTCTAAGTCCCGCTAGCAGCCACTCTCTGTTTTCTCTCTCTCTCTCTCTCCCTCTCTCCCACGCTCATCTCTGCCCGAGCAGACTGAAACAGCTGTGGCGCGCATGGGCGGCACGCGTGTAAGTCGAGCCAGAGCGCCGTGGGCAGGCTCATGAGCCTCCCCTCCGCACTGCTGTACACGTGCACACAATGTTACTTTTCTTACCGAAATAAAAAAAAATTTCTAGGGGAGTAGTGGTGAGGTTAATCCAAGATGACAATAAAAACTTGACGAAGTGCGCAAAGACACCTCCACGTTTTTAATTTCCACACGGCACAGTACTGCACACTCTCATTTCGTTACAGAGTCGATAAAAGTTCTGGATTTTAAATTTTTTCCTGACTTTTCTGTGACCCAAAACCCTGGAGTAAGTGACGTTTCACGCATAAAACTATAATAATAATAATAATAATAATAATAATAATAATAATAATAATAATAATAATAATATAATAATAATAATAATAATAATAATAATAATAATAATGAAGCAGAAATTCGCGTGCGTGGAGAGAAAATATCACTAAAAACAAGAAAACAATGTCCAGAAAAAGAAGAAGAAAAAAAGGAACACTTTCATTGGTGTTAGTAAAGCCCGACAGTTGGGACGGACGCAGTTTTATAAATCGCCGACACGTCAGCTGTGTTCAGTTTTTAATTCATAAATCTGTACGTGTAAGTCTGCCCAGATGACCTTAGCGATGGACAAGGCGATATGGCTCATGTAAAATACATGGGCTTTACAGACAAGCATTTAAATGTGTTCAACATTGCGTTCAAAAATTGTGTTTCAGTTGTGTCAGTGCAGATCATGCACAAGATACGAAAATTACGAATCAGCAAATGAGAGTGCAGCACCGCCCCCTTCCCCTCCCCCAGGCACAATACTTTTGTCATGATTTCGAAGAATTGCCTTTTATTTTTGGAGGCCATGGACATACCTGCGTGTTAACAACATTCTTTTGATATTTACTTTGCTTTTAATAATCTCGCCTTTGTTTCTTCTCATTTAATTAAACCCGCTGGTCGCTGAGAGAGGAGATCGCCAGAGAGCGTTGGTGGGGGTGGATGAGGGGGAGAGGGGGGGGGGAGGGTGAAAGGAATATTATTATTCATTCCTCTTCCCCCTCTCCCTCACTCTTCCGGAGGGCCTCCCTCTCCCTAGGGACCGCGCTATTTGAGTTAGGCCGTATGAAAGCTACTGAAAAGGGCTGACCTAATGTGATTTCCAGCTGGCACTGCACTGTGCGACAGCGACCAGGAGGGTGGGCGCGGTGACAACGAGAGGAAGGAGGCGGGGGGATGGAAGAGAGAGGGGGAGAGGGAGAGGGGGAGGGAGAGAGGGAGAGAGAGAGAGAGAGAGAGAGAGAGAGAGAGAGAGAGAGAGAGAGAGAGAGAGAGAGAGAGATTTCCATTTCGCGGTGCTGGTTCAGCCAGCTGGGCTGCCCCCGCCCCACGAGTGGTCCGGCCATGCAGCCCAGTGCGCAGTAATTCCCGCTCTGCATCATGCAGGCCGCTGGCGGCGTCCCCCGTCCCCGGCCCGGTGCACCGGCAGTCCCCATGGGAGAGAGAAGGCCGGGGTCACAATCTATCCGCACCGCCGCGCCAGGCTCAGCAGCCCCATAACGGGCGCGAAGCGAGGCCGGGCGACATGACAGAGCCCCGTGCCGGGTAGGCACAGCGGCCGCAGGCGGGCTCACCGGGTGGCCTACCCCGCCCACTGCAGGGGCTCCCAGCGCGGCGACCCCGACGCGACGCGACGCGACGGGCTCAGCAGAGAGAGAGCAAAGCTCCGAGCCGACCACCGCGGCGGTGCCCAGCGCCCGCCCACTCCGGCTGGCTGGGCTCTATTATGAGACGTAAGGCGCGGGGAGTGACGTTTTATTCAAGCGAGCCTGTAGACACGCTGGCAGACTCTGAGGGTAGGGGGAGTCTGAGGGGGGGAGTCTAGGGTCTTGTGCGTTGGCCCGGCCGGTCGGGGTGCAAAAAAGCAAACCTAATTCTGTTTTAATAATTTAAAAAAGAATAAAAATAATCCCACTCTGCTGTGAAGTTGGCGGGGGGCGGGAGTAGCGGAGCGGCGGCGCCTAGGGTTTTTTCCCCGCAGAGGGCAGGGTGAAGGCAGGTTTAGTGGGCGGCGGCGAGGGAGAGGGGCGTTTTCCCGCAGAGATGTCCGCAAGTTCCGCCCGTTTGTCCTTTTTTTTCCCGCAGCGGCGGGAGGAAAGCCTGCAGCAGCACGCAAGACGCAACGGGGCGGGCGGCAGCAGTCAAATGGGAACGTGGGCGGCGTCGCACGGTCAGGCAGCAGCAACAACGTGGCTGCAAAAAAAACGTGCACGGTCACGGCACTGTGGCACAGGGGCAGAATACAGCCCGGCACGAGGCTGGGGCCAACGAGTCAACACTGCACACAACCTTTAACAGCAGGCAACTCCGGACCGGCTGCAGCTGGCCTAGGGTACAAAAGAACAAACAGGCTTTGGAAGATGGCATTGCTGCAGGAGGCGGGGCGAACAAAAAAAAAAGACACACTTCCCCCGCCGCCTGTATCCTCTGAGGCTGGCTAACAGGCTTACAGGATCAGACAAATACAGAAAACCGAAAACCTACTATCTCGCAGCTGTGGTCGTGTGGGGGGTGGTGTGGTGGGGGGTGGTTGTTGGTTTTTGTTGTTGTCTTTTTTGGGGTGGGGGTTGTTTTGTGGTTGGTGTGTTGGGTGGGTGTGGTTTGGTGGGCAAGGAAGACCTCTTTATGCTACTTGATTACTGCGAGTCGGGCGGCGCAGTAAAAAAAAACGGTTCTCATTTCCCATTCCAAAGCGAAAAAAAAAAAAAAACAAAAAGGAAAGACTTGGAAGGTATTTTTAATTTTTTTTGCAGTTTTAAAAAAAAAAAAAAAAAAGAAAAAAAAAATTTCAATTTTGGCCACAAATCATTTTTCAATTTTAAAATTAGCATAGCGTCCCCTTAAGGCTTATCCTAAAAAAATCTATTAGTTTAGCTCATGACATCAGATCAAAACCCCAAAATTCTCACCCACCTCATGTCACCGGAGCTCGTCCATCACCCGTCCGGCCGCATTCTGCTCCGCCAAATCTCATGCCACCGTCTCCGCTCTAGCAGCACAGCCCCGATAATAAAGTCACCCAAATAAATCAAGTCACCGCTCACACCATCTTCCTGCTTCGCCTACCGAAGCATATCTCCACCACAAACGCTAGCACCAAATAGAGCTTATTAGCTTATCTTACTCCCCAGCTCACCCCAGCTCTCCCCCTTCCCTCGAGCTCGCCCCCGCTCCCGAGTCTCCGGAGCTATAAGCTCCTACGCGCCTCCCTCCAGTATAAGCTCCGCTCCCAGCTCAAGCTCCGACATCTCACGACTAACTCCCGATCGCATAACAGGATAGCTCTTCCTCCCGATTAGCGTTAAGCTCTCAATGCTTACTCCAGATGCTCCCCTAGCAAGCACTTAAGCTACTAAGCACAAATAGCCTAACTGCCCCCAGTAATTAGCTCTAAAAAGTATAAAACTCGAAATTTATTTTAGAAAAATTATAGTCCACTCCCGCCCTTATATAGCCTCCCCCCTGTAGCTAGCCGGCCCCCGGCTAAAAAAATTACTCCCGAAGCCCTTTACTTCGACGATAAGCATCTGCCTAGCTCCCCCCCCCCCCCCACCGTTCCTACCGACAACGCATCACCCCCATCCCCTTAGCACTTAATGCACCGGGGCACTCCCTCCTCACGGTTATCTTTATCCTCACCGCCCGGCTTAGTAGAGCTCCTCCCTCTATGCTTTTCTGAAATCAAGACCGCACCCGCAAAATCCCCTACCAACGCTCCCGCCAATCACGAACGCCCGGATCATCCACCCCGCAAACTCCAAAGCAGACCAAAAAACCCAACTCACGAGTCAACCCACTCCAGCAATGCGCCCCCAAGGCTCAACTCACGCGCACACTCCCAACTTCCGAAGACTCCTTTAGTCTGCCATCTCTGCCACCCCCTTCGCCCACCCACGGACCCATTGCAACCCCCCCGCGCCCCGCTCATGGGGGTCCCCTCTCCGCGCACCTCGCACCTCTTACTCCAAACCCCGAAATAATTCCTTCCCCCCTTAAGTGGTGCTGACGGTGCCTCGGCCCGACCACCACCCCAACCTCGAGACCTCACTCACCGCGTAGCACGCGACCCCTGCACTATCACGACTACCCACCCTCTTCTTGACTTGGCTCCCCCCAACTCACGGGAGAATGCCTCCACGCACACAACAGACGGCGCCCATTCGACTTCTCTATCCCACAATCTCCTATCATACTGGTCAACTGTAGTACCACGCTTTCACATTCACAACCTCACTCACACACTCTAAAACTCAATGCACGCTGCCCAAAGTAACCCCTTGCGAATATAAAACGCGGGTAGCGGATTCTCCACGCCAAGAACCCCACACCACCTCGACACCTCCCTACCAATCTCCCACCAGACCCTTCGAGCACTCTCACCACCAAGACCGAATCCCCCCCCAAATCTCCTGCAACCGTAAAATGAACTATGCCTCCCGTCCCGCCAATCATCCACTTCTAAACTCGTTACATCAAGTCAGCTCCCCCACCCAACATATTACTCGATCGACCACCACCCCGATACAAACTCATAGGCTTCAATATCTCGATACCTCATAAACCAACTCATCCCAACTCTACTTCACGTCTACTCTTCCGGCTCACTGCGAACACTCACCAACTCCATCCATCCTCTCACACTCTACTACAAAGGTACATACATGCAAAACCTTGATCGAAACCTTCTGTACCAGCTACTCGATAGCTCTCAACAACGTCTCAAACACCACTTCAAACTCGCACTCGGGTACACAAACTGCACGAATACTGTCACCTGCAGACTAACAACCACTCCCAAGGATAACCTGTACTCGTCCGTGACCCCCAAGCGCTCACGGGCTCCCGCAACGAACCGACTCCACCCGAACTAACTCACTCTTAAGCGGCCTTCAGAACCATCACGTAGCAAGCAACGCTGTTGCACCGCACTCAATCACGTGCGAGCCTCACCCCAACTCCAAACCCAGCCTAAAGGCCTGCCCACCGTGGCACCGCTAACCCATCCCCCAACTCAGTCCCCCCGACCCATACTATTAGAGCAAAATTCCACCCCGCCCCGCCCACAACCGACCCAAAGGGACTTACTTTAGTTACACGCGCTTTCTAACCACCCCAACTTCAGCGACGCGGGACAAAGCCCCCAACTCTTCCGCCCCCATAAAACGCTCAATTCCGGCAACTCTACCTACCTCAACAGAACCTATCTCTTCACCCGAGGAGTACGTAATGCAACTGCACACCCGCCCCCCAACTCATTGAGAGACACTCGCACTCAGACTGGCACACCCCCTCTTTACTAACCGCCCATACTCGAGACCCACCCGAAAGGCTATCATCACTCATCTCACCCCGTAACTCCACCCAACCTCCCTCAACACCAGACCAGAAAAAACGCACTAACTCCCACCCAAATCTCCTCGGATTCCGCTGTCTACTAACCCTAACTCTGAGAGCTTAGCAAAAAAACCTCCACCTCGCGCCCCAACTCCCAAACACACAGCTCAACCTGATCAGATACTCTTAAAGAGCCAACCTCCAGACCCCACCGCCCCGCCCAACCACTCTTTCACACAACTTTGACCGCCCCCCCGCGCCAATCTCACAACTCCGCCGGACAGTTCACCCATGTGGGGCGGTGGGTGAGGGGGCTACACCTCTCCCGACAACCCCCC
>JAHWGI010000436.1:0-14862 GCA_029379305.1 Frankliniella fusca
ACGGCTATAACGACGCAAATCCATTTTCTACCCTGTGCACTTGTTGATTCAATACATGCACAAGAGTTCAAAAGATAAAATTTCAAACGACACGCTAGAATAAAAATACAAAAGCAATGTTTGAATTCCCATTGCACAACGAGCAACGAGCCTATAGTTCAGAAGTAAAGGTCATCGGACAATTTTCACTGAGGGAATAACTTTGAAATTGTTTGAGCTAGGAAAATGAAATTTGGCATGTTACCCTCTGGACTAGTGATCCTGAGAAAAACAAATTCTTTAACATGACCCATAAGGCTACCAAATTTTCAGCAAATTTCTACATAAACTATCATCTATCGAAGTATTTAGTGAAACAAAAACATGAACGAATTTCGTACCTACCAGGATTTCCTGAAATCGCCCAGTGTTTTTGTTTTTTTAAATTTTTTTCCCTCTTTTTTTTCTCATGACACATTTTTCTTTGCTTGCATTTCAGTAACTTTAGAGCTGAGAAAAACAAGAACCTGCCCTACATCTTCTGTTCCGGGAAGAAGTTTTGTCTCGTCGGCGACAGTCAGATGGTGCGACTGTCAAAAACTATGGGATTCCCAACATGTACGTATTCTTCAAACTCCTCGTTTAACACGGTAACTCGACGGGTCCTATGAACGTCATCCGATCTCGCAGTGACGAGTAAGCAAAGTTCGATGTCCTTTTCGGATCGCGCTGTGAGCACAGACTTTAACGTCAGATTATTCTTTACGGTTCTAACTATTTGAAAACTGAAGTGATATCTGTGATCTTTGGTCTTCACTGAATCGAAAACACCGAAAAACTAAATTGTTTAATCGATAGTGTCCTTGTGAATCACATTGTTAGGTAACCGATACACCGTCCTCCCAAAAAGTGATCGGACTCTGTTCACGCTTTATTCAACGTCCCGCCATAGCCCGCGTGAACCGCGAGAGGGCCCTTGCGGGACGATGGCTGCAACAACAGTGGCGGAGCGGAGCGTCCGCGCTTGGAGCCGGTCGCCGGCGCCTGATGCGTATGCAGTCCCGGATGGAGCGGTGCGGGTGGGTTGCATAGTACAAAAAGTGCACGGCGTCTGTCAGCCACCTGGTACATAGTGAATTACAAAATATATTGTACATGTACGGAAATATTCCACGGTGCTTCGAGATCGAACAACGTTCATAGGACCCGTTGAACTGCATTTGCAGCTGCTCAGCAAAGTTTACAGTCAACATTGTACTCTCCAATCAGTCAATGTTCATCGAATGGACAATGATAAATCAGAGTACTCACACGTTGTGTAGTACAGATGCGCAATTCAACGCTTACCATCGTAGCACGTGATTATTCAAATTTTTTCTTCGTCTTTAAGGGTTTCAGGGATCGCGGACACATGCTGGGCCGCTCTGCATTAGTGGTGCAACCGTCCAGGACATACACGACGCCGTTGACGCCCTCGAGAGTGTGCCGGACAGGGTCGTTGTGCTAGTGGGCATCAACGACCTCCTGAACGTAAGCTGAAATACCGTGTCACACACTGTAAAAAAATAACTGTTGGAAAACAACACTGTCAGTGACAACCGTGTTGTTGACACACAGTGATGCTGTTCGAGAACAACATAAGTTGTCAAGGAACAGGCATGTCTGTTTTCAATTCAAAACAGGAAATTTGCTGTTCCTGAACAGCTTTTGCTGTTCCTGCGCAAGTTGTGCTGTTCGTGTACAACTTTTGCTGTTTCTGCACAGCTATTTTGCTGTTCCTCTACAACTTTTATTGTTACCGGACAATTTGCGCTGTTGATAGACAACAATACTTGTTTAGTACATGGCTTTGTTGTTGCACAACAACACTAGTCATTTCAAAACTTAACAGCTACTTTGCTGTTAATTTACAGGCAATTTTTTTAACAGTGCATACCTCAGGAGTGCACTTTATCGTGTGCATAATCGCATTCTACATATCAAGGGATTTTTTTTTTTTAAATAATCTGATAACACGCTCATCTCAGTAAGCGACAATTCTGCAACTTGTTTTCTGGACAATGTTATATTTTGTCCAGCAAAGAATGTCAATCTGTCACTGCTTGGTTTCCAAATTGTAACTTGGAGGTTCTGCACACAGATGTCACTGGAAATTTACAAAAAATGTCCCTTGACATTTAAAGTGCAGGTAACACCATTATGTAACCAGAACATGCAAATTCATGAACAATACCGTGCGTTATGTACAATACCACACAGATCTGCAGGGAGATTGATTCATAGAGAAAAAATGTGCTAATTAAATAGTTAAGACTGGATGCCAATGTGTTCCCAAAGTTAGGCAAATTGTGTAAAACTACCAAACTTGTCCACTTTTTTGAACAAATTTGCATCAAGTCCTCATGTGCTCAGAGACCTACCCATGCCAGGAAAGGAACTGTTCTTTCGCACAAAAATAATATAAAAATCGGTAATTTGGATATGCAGTTTTTTCAGCATCTGTCATACAAAAAATTGTATTCTTTCGGATACAAAAACAAATCTGTAATACGGATACAGAAATTTGTATCCATCGATACAGAAGAAAATATGTTGTTGTTCAAGCTCGGATGAGAAAGAATTTTTTTTTCCCTGCTTGCTGTTTCATTCTAGATGTGGCCCACACATGACAGGCAATTTACTTTATATTTGTTCCTTACCTAACCGGGCTTTGAACCCCGAATACCGGGGATGGGATCCGACGCCCTAGCCCACGCGGCCAAGGCGACTACCAACTTCCGACCCGGTGTCATTCTTTCCCGAATCGGCTGGCCCATGAGCCTTTCCCTTACCTATCACGCTATCAGATGAGATTTATATGTGAATGCTTTGGAAATTGATTTTGTCGTAGATAGCGCTAGAGTCAGTCTAACAGCTGCTCAAATCGTATTCAAATTGAACGTTAAAACCGCGAAGTTTTGAACGCACATACAGATTTCTGTTTCTATGTTCCAGAAATTTGTATCCCGTTTTCAGAAATTTGTAATCAGATTACAGAAAATTAGACGATGAATAGACACATTTGCAAGTAATTAAAAGAAATTGTAATGTTTACAAATTTTTATTAACAACTACAAGATTTTGTATAACCGATGAAAATTACTGTATCAGAGTGCCCGGATACAGAAAACTAACAAAATTGATACAGAAATCTGTAATTTTACTTAGAGTGTACTGGACTTGCGCGTCTGCTAATGTGTAATACCTTCTGTTTATTTCCACCAGCCTCACACCAAGTTCTATCAGACGCGTGCTGCAACGTGCCGTCTCGTGGGCCTCCTGGCTAGGAAATCGACGTGCGTGGTGCTGGTAACTCTGCCACCAGCCCCTCGATTCAACAAGAGCAGCGGGGTGCACGAGCTAGTTGAATCGTTCAACGAGCTGCTGTACACTATGGCCAGAAGTAAGTTCATACACTTAATAAGGGTGGGGTGGGGAGGAGGAGACCGTTCCCCTCCCTGTAGGCTCCTGGATCCGCCCGAAGGTAGACAATTCGAGCTACAGAACCCCTGAATGCAGGCAACTTTCAATAAATCGCCCCTCCTTTCTACGTGCCTGAGTAGGTTTCCATGCATCCTGGACTCTACTCCACATTACCATGCACATTAAAATACACATTCATTTCCGTGAAGATTTACTTGTCATTAGAATCCCAAACAATTTTGTTGTCCATTATGGGGAAAACACTCGCTGGGTGAATCTGGACAGATCTGTACATACTTCGTAGTGGTAAAGGTGTGCGAATCCTACGATATCGAATCGAATCGCGCAGATTCGAATTCAACTGAATTCGAATTGGACTCATTCGATGTCAAATACTTAGAAATTACGAATCGGGAAAGTTGAAAAACGAATCGCTTCGCGGTCTATACGCAGCACACCGAAGCTGTCGGTAGCAGTCGGACCTTTTCCCATTACTTTTTGAACTAATATTCCTATGTAAGAACATTTCCTGTTATTGGGCCAAAAATTATGATACTTATTCTGATTTGGTTGGGACTTCAAATTATATAGATTCGATTCGCAACTTTGTGAGCCGATTCGATAACATTCAAATCGACAGGAATTTTTGAGATTCGGTTTCTAAAATCTCAATTTACACTCCTCGTTGTAGTGGCTAAACCAGAAAAGAACCTCTATTTGTGTTCAACTACACAAATCGTCAAAAAAAAATATACAAATTCTAGAACATTTTCGACAAATTAGCCACCAGCTTGGAAACGCACAGATATGTATGTAATTGGTCCACCAAAATGACCATAGCCATTTACTGTGAGCTCAAAAAGAAAAGTTGACCATGAACGTCGTTTGAGTTTGATAAATTGAATAACCTTACGAGGAGCTCTCCGATAATGATAAGAAAACTACAATTTGAGGTGTGTATGGCCCAAAAAAATCAGTTTTGCAGCTAGCAAGTAATTCTTCAACAGTACGAAAACACATCATGTACTAGGACACATAATGACACCACAAAAGCCACCGAATCAATGACGTACACCCAAAAAATATACGTATACGTCAAATGTTACGTCCCCCTGTCGGAACTTCTGGGTTTCGTACAACAACCAATATCGAACTCGAACCATTGAAAAGTTCTGCGGATGTGGCACCTCTCAGCACTTACGCCTGTTGGTTGTGTGTTTCAAAACAATTGTACTGTTACTGATACCTTTAATCTTGATGTCCTCAGGGGTGAACATTATAGACACTCGTTTTCAAAAACTGCACAACAGCGGCGAGGAGCGAGTTTGTTTTTCTTTTCCCACTGCAATTGCAAGAGTGAGATATCTCATCAAAAAGGAGTGAGATTTTTTCTCGTGCCCCATTTAAGTGAGAGTTTAGGATCCTCGCTCTTTTTGAGAAAGAATTTAGAACATCACTCAAATTAAGTGAGATCATGTGAGATAAAGGATAAAAATCCTCACTCAAAAAGGGTGAGGTTTCCCAATCCTCGCTCAAATAGGGTGAGGTTTTCTTAGACTCTTTGTCTAATTGAGCGAGAAAAGCAAACTTCGCTCTCACAGAGTGAGAAAAAATTTCTCGCTCTCCTGAGGGCGAGAATCCTCACTGTAAAAAATCAAAGTCGTAGTACGGAACCAACTACGGTGTCCCGTATCTTCGTTTTAGAAACTGACTTCGGAGCGCAGAGTACGGCGCCACCGTACCTCATTTTCGGTGGCCAGAGGTCATAAGTACGGTTCTTCCGTACCCCATTTTTTGAGTACGGTGATGCCGTACTTGTCAGTCCGTAACGGGGATTTGAAAATTTCTAGTACGGTGCGCGCCGTAGTAGGGAGGTACCATTCTACGGTGGACACCGTTAAAGGAATTAACGGTGATTTCCGTAGTTTTCACCGTCATTTTTTTTACGGTGCTCGCTCTGGTATTTACAGTGTCTGTTTTCTTTTTAGGGTTCTTCTTGTGGCAAAATTCAATATCGTGAAGGACATCATTGTAGGTATTCTGCCCAGTTATGCCTCTGTGCACAACTGAACTGTCTGCAAAATTGCCATCGGTTTAGGAACAAAATAGACTACTTTCACCCATGATTAGAGTATTTACTCGATAATTGCACAAAGACACAACTAGGCTGATACATTGTTGACCTTTTTCATTTACGAAACTTTAAGAATTTTTGTCGACTTACTCATGGTGGGATCTAAACGTCCAGATTCTAGTCACAAACTTCATTTGCGAAATGTCGCCATCTGAAGACCAATGGGCTTTGTTTAAAGAATAAGTTTGAAATGTTCTTCTTCAGTGCACTTCTTTACATTGAGTGAATGACCTCGGAATACCCTCGACACCAATGTAATAATAAAATTTCTTGCTTTTCTTTGGTCGCAGGATACCCTCAGTGCCACGTCGCCGACCTCCATGAGTACCTCGTTACAGGTGGCGTTGATACTCTGGAAATGTACCAAGAGTGAGTATTACAACACTTATAACAGTCTACAATCTACACTGCTGCTAACACAGAGACTCACCGTACTACATCTTTGTCGATCTTTATACATTTGTCAACACTGAAAATCTACGAGTCATAATTATCGCCCCCATACGAGTGAGAATTTGAGGGCAATTTTATTACTCTCTGGAGAGTAAGAATTTTTTTCCTCTCCCTTTATGAGAAAGAATTTTGAGATCTCGCCCAAATAAAGTTAGAATTCATGCTCAAATTAAGTGAGGTTAAAAAATCCTTACTCAAATAGAGCGAGGATAAAAAATATCTCGCCCGAAAAGAGTGAGGTTAAATATTCTCACTCCAATTTAGCATGGAAAAGTGTCCTCTCCCATTTTGGGTGAGATATTCGATTCAAATTATTTCCATTTGTTGCTGGGTTAGGCAGTGTTGCCAGAAAAGTAGGCAAAATGTAGCCCAAACATAGCGGAGTAGAGCGGGCTGCATCTGCGCCTGCCTACTAGGCAACACCTTCGCACAAGAGCGTTTACGTTGCCCAGACTGCTTCACAGTACGCTTCAAGAAGCGCGTAAGACTTTTACGCCTGTACTTCAACGCCATAATTTCACCCGTAATCATTTGGCAGGAGTTAGCATTTTGCGTCATGGAACGCCATATTTCAGAGGTTTTAAGCACTTGACGTGTGAGCGAGAAGCGCCAATATTTAAGCGATCACAGATATTTGCATATTTCAATTATAAATGTTTTCGTCCTTTGTTACAGGAAGAAATTGGATGGGTCGAAGGACCTCATTCACCTCAACCAAAAGGGCCATGAACTTTTGAAGGAGGCGGTGAAAAACATCACAGACAATTTGTTTAAGTGTTAGTTTTTAATCAAGTGTCATTTTATAGGTGAGATGATGTGTTGTCTAAAATTCTTCTCCAATAAAGCATTCCGGTAAAGCCAAAAATAGAACAATGCGGGGAACAAGTAAACGGAAATCACCATGTAATAGATTAGGGATTTCCATTTACTTGTTCCCGGCATTCTTCTTTTTTTGGCTTTACCGGAATGCTTTATTATAATTCTTCTTGTTTTTATCGTTAAGGACCATTATTTATCTCCTGTATATTTTGATATGTACTTTTAAAATGTATAAATATTCAATGTGAGATCCATGTTTCAAATTTCCCACTTTTTAAAATTATGGTGCATAAATACCAAATGTGAAGGATTTTTTTAAAAATACATTTTAAATTGTTTGTGTGTAGAATGAGGATCAATGACACTATATGAGTTTCATTACTGAGTAAAGGTGTTACTTTTTGCATTTGTGCTCATCCTTTGTCGATTTCATTGCACGCATTTAAGTGCGATCATCCTATTTCGCTCGAATAGCCGTTTGTTTCGACTTTTTTTTTTCCAGGCAAAAGCACCACAACTCCTGCACATAACTTTCCCAAACTTGTTTAAAGGAGCTCCTGACGGCAAGACGTCATTCCGTTACATGCAGGTGCATAGAGCAGGCAGGAGCCGACTCCTGTCTATAACATAACTCCAGTTGGGTAAAAGAGTTCTCTCCTAAATGCAATACTTTAAGGGTTGACCGCAGGACTTCACTCCTGCATAATAACTGAAGGGTTGTTCGCAGGCGCTCCCCTCCTAGAACATAGTGTTTTATTAGCTAGTACGCAAAAGACCAAACCAAAATACATGGTCCCTGTGATTTAAAAGTTTTTACCCAGCATAAGGAGTGCGCCAGATCAAAAAAGTAAATTTTTGGCTTATTTTTAACGAGTTTAGGGACCCAGCTTTTTTCCATTGCTGGGTAAAACTTCGATTCGGTCAACATCGTTTTCAGGACACCGGAACACATGGTCTGTGTGATTTTGAAGGTTTTACCCAGCATAGGGAATGCACCAGATCAAAAAAGTGCATTTTTGGCTTTTTTTTTTACTAGTTTAGGGGCCCAGCTTTTTTCCATTGCTGGGTAAAACTTCGATTCGGTCTTCATCGTTTTCAGGACACCAGAAAACAGTGTCTGTTTGATTTTGAAGGTTTTACCCAGCATAGGGAATGCACCAGATCAAAAAAGTGCATTTTTGGCTTATTTGTTACGAGTTTAGGGGCCCAGCTTTTTTCCATTGCTGGGTAAAACTTCGATTCGGTCATCATCGGTTTCGGGACACCAGAACACATGGTCTGTGCGATTTTGAAGGTTTTACCCAGCATAGGGAGCGTGCCAGATCAAAAAAAGGGCATTTTTGGCTTATTTTTGACTAAATTAGGGGCCCAGCTTTTTTCCATTGCTGGGTAAAACTTCGATTTGGTCATCATCGTTTTCAGGGCACCAGAACACATGGTCTGTGAGATTTTGAAGGTTTTACCCAGCATAGGGAGCGCGCCAGATCAAAATAAGTGCATTTTTGGCTTATTTTTAACTAATTTAGGGGCACAGCTTTTTTCCATTGCTGGGTAAAACTTCGATTTGGTCATCATCGTTTTCAGGACACCAGAACACATGGTCTGTGTGATTTTAAGAGGTATTACGTAGCATAGGGAGTGCGCCAGATCAAAATAAGTGCATTTTTGGCTTATTTTTAACTAATTTAGGGGCCCAGCTTTTTTCCATTGCTGGGTAAAACTTCGATTCGATCATCATCGTTTTCAGGACACCAGAACACATGGTCTGTGTGATTTTGAAGGTTTTACCCAGCATAGGGAGCGCGCCAGATCGAAAAAAGTGCATTTTCGGCTTATTTTTGACTAATTTAGTGGCCCAGCTTTTTTCCATTGCTGGGTAAAACTTCGATTCGGTCATCATCGTTTTCAGGACACCAGAACACAGTGTCTGTGTGATTTTGAAGGTTTTACCTAGCATAAGGAGTGCGCCAGATCAAAAAAAGTGCATTTTTGGCTTATTTTTAACTAATTTAGGGGCCCAGCTTTTTTCCATTGCTGGGTAAAACTTCGATTCGGTCATCATCGCTTTCAGGACACCAGAACACATGGTCTGTGTGATTTTGAAGGTTTTACCCAGCATAGGGAGCGCGCCAGATCAAAAAAAGGCATTTTTGGCTTATTTTTGACTAAATTAGGGGCACAGCTTTTTTCCATTGCTGGGTAAAACTTCGATTCGGTCATTATCGTTTTCAGGGCACCAAGACACATGGTCTGCGTGATTTTGAAAGTTTTACCCAGCATAGGGAGCGCGCCAGATCAAAAAAAGTGCATTTTTGGCTTATTTTTGACTAATTTAGTGGCCCAGCTTTTTTCCATTGCTGGGTAAAACTTCGATTCGGTCATCATCGTTTTCAGGACACCAGAACACATGGTCTGTGTGATTTTTTAGGTTTTACCCAGCATAGGGAGTGCGCCAGATCAAAAAAAGGGCATTTTTGGCTAATTTTTGACTAATTCAGGGGCCCAGCTTTTTTCCATTGCTGGGTAAAACTTTGATTCGGTCATCATCGGTTTCAGGACACCAGAACACAGTGTCTCTGCGATTTTGAAGGTTTTACCCAGCATAGGGAGCGCGCCAGATCGAAAAAAGTGCATTTTCGGCTAATTTTTGACTAATTTAGTGGCCCAGCTTTTTTCCATTGCTGGGTAAAACTTCGATTCGGTCATCATTGTTTTCAGGACACCAGAACACATGGTCTGTGTGATTTTGAAGGTTTTACCCAGCATAGGGAGCGCGCCAGATCGAAAAAAGTGCATTTTCGGCTTATTTTTGACTAATTTAGTGGCCCAGCTTTTTTCCATTGCTGGGTAAAACTTCGACTCGGTCATCATCGTTTTCAGGACACCAGAACACAGTGTCTGTGTGATTTTGAAGGTTTTACCCAGCATAAGGAGTGCGCCAGATCAAAAAAAGTGCATTTTTGGCTTATTTTTAACTAATTTAGGGGCCCAGCTTTTTTCCATTGCTGGGTAAAACTTCGAATCGGTCATCATCGCTTTCAGGACACCAGAACACATGGTCTGTGTGATTTTGAAGGTTTTACCCAGCATAGGGAGCGCGCCAGATCAAAAAAAGGCATTTTTGGCTTATTTTTGACTAAATTAGGGGCACAGCTTTTTTCCATTGCTGGGTAAAACTTCGATTCGGTCATTATCGTTTTCAGGGCACCAAGACACATGGTCTGTGTGATTTTGAAAGTTTAACCCAGCATAGGGAGCGCGCCAGATCAAAAAAAGTGCATTTTTGGCTTATTTTTGACTAATTTAGTGGCCCAGCTTTTTTCCATTGCTGGGTAAAACTTCGATTCGGTCATCATCGTTTTCAGGACACCAGAACACATGGTCTGTGTGATTTTTTAGGTTTTACCCAGCATAGGGAGTGCGCCAGATCAAAAAAAGGGCATTTTTGGCTAATTTTTGACTAATTTCAGGGGCCCAGCTTTTTTCCATTGCTGGGTAAAACTTCGATTCGGTCATCATCGGTTTCAGGACACCAGAACACAGTGTCTCTGCGATTTTGAAGGTTTTACCCAGCAAAGGGAGCGCGCCAGATCGAAAAAAGTGCATTTTCGGCTAATTTTTGACTAATTTAGTGGCCCAGCTTTTTTCCATTGCTGGGTAAAACTTCGATTCGGTCATCATTGTTTTCAGGACACCAGAACACATGGTCTGTGTGATTTTGAAAGTTTTACCCAGCATAGGAAGTGCGCCAGATCAAAAAAAGGGCATTTTTGGCTTATTTTTAACTAATTTAGGGGACCAGCTTTTTTCCATTGCTGGGTAAAACTTCGATTCGGTCATCATCGCTTTTCAGGACACCAGAACACATGGTCTGTGTGATTTTGAAGGTTTTACCCAGCATAGGGAGCGCGCCAGATCAAAAAAAGGGCATTTTTGGCTTATTTTTAACTAATTTAGGGGCCCAGCTTTTTTCCATTGCTGGGTAAAACTTCGATTCGGTCATCATCGGTTTCAGGCCACCAGAACACAGTGTCTCTGCGATTTTGAAGGTTTTACCCAGCATAGGGAGCGCGCCAGATCGAAAAAAGTGCATTTTCGGCTTATTTTTAACTAATTTAGTGGCCCAGCTTTTTTCCATTGCTAGGTAAAACTTAGATTCGGTCATTATTGTTTTCAGGGCACCAAAACACATGGGCTGTGTGATTTTGAAGGTTTTACCCAGCATAGGGAGTGCGCCAGATCAAAAAAAGGTCATATTTGGCTTATTTTTAACTACTTTCGGGGCCCAGCTTTTTTCCATTGCTGGGTAAAACTTCAATTCGGTCATCATCGTTTTCAGGACACCAGAACACATGGTCTGTGCAATTTTGAAGGTTTTACCCAGCATAGGGAGCGCGCCAGATCAAAAAAAGGGCATTTTTGTCTTATTTTTGACTAAATTAGGGGCCCAGCTTTTTTCCATTGCTGGGTAAAACTTCGATTCGGTCATCATCGTTTTCAGGACACCAGAACACAGTGTCTGTGTGATTTTGAAGGTTTTACCCAGCATAAGGAGTGCGCCAGATCAAAAAAAGGGCATTTTTGGCTTATTTTTGACTAAATTAGGGGCCCAGCTTTTTTCCATTGCTGGGTAAAACTTCGATGCGGTCATCATCGTTTTCAGGGCACCAGAACACATGGTCTGTGTGATTTTGAAGGTTTTACCCAGCATAGGGAGCGCGCCAGATCAAAATAAGTGCATTTTTGGCTTATTTTTAACTAATTTAGGGGCCCAGCTTTTTTCCATTGCTGGGTAAAACTTCGATTCGGTCATCATCGTTTTCAGGACACCAGAACACATGGTCTGTGTGATTTTGAAGGTTTTACCCAGCATAGGGAGCGCGCCAGATCAAAAAAAGGGCATTTTTGGCTTATTTTTAACTAATTTAGGGGACCCAGCTTTTTTCCATTGCTGGGTAAAACTTCGATTCGGTCAGCATCGGTTTCAGGGCACCTGAACACATGGTCTGTGTGATTTTGAAGGTTTTACACAGCATAGGGAGCGCGCCAGATCAAAAAAAAGGGCATATTTGGCTTATTTTTAACTAATTTAGGGGCCCAGCTTTTTTCCATTGCTGGGTAAAACTTCGATTCGGTCATCATCGTTTTCAGGACACCAGAACACATGGTCTGTGTGATTTTGAAGGTTTTACCCAGCATAGGGAGCGCGCCAGATCAAAAAAAGTGCATTTTCGGCTTATTTTAACTAATTTAGGGGCCCAGCTTTTTTTCATTGCTGGGTAAAACTTCGATTCGGTCATCATCGTTTTCAGGGCATCAGAACACATGGTCTGTGTGATTTTGAAAGTTTTACCCAGCATAGGAATCGCGCCAGATCAAAAAAAGTGTATATTTGGCTTATTTTTAACTAATTTAGGGGCCCAGCTTTTTTCCATTGCTGGGTAAAACTTCGATTCGGTCATCATAGTTTTCAGGACACCAGAACACATGGTCTGTGTGATTTTGAAGGTTTTACCCAGCATAGGGAGCGCGCCAGATCGAAAAAAGTGCATTTTCGGCTTATTTTTAACTAATTTAGTGGCCCAGCTTTTTTCCATTGCTGGGTAAAACTTCGATTCGGTCATCATCGTTTTCAGGGCACCAGGACACATGGTCTGTGTGATTTTGAAAGTTTTACCCAGCATAGGGAGCGCGCCAGATCAAAAAAAGGGCATATTTGGCTTATTTTTAACTAATTTAGGGGCCCAGCTTTTTTCCATTGCTGGGTAAAACTTCGATTCGGTCATCATCGTTTTCAGGACACCAGAACACATGGTCTGTGTGATTTTGAAGGTTTTACCCAGCAAAGGGAGCGCGCCAGATCGAAAAAAGTGCATTTTTGGCTAATTTTTACTAATTTAGGGGCCCAGCTTTTTTTCATTGCTGGGTAAAACTTCGATTCGGTCATCATCGTTTTCAGGGCACCAGAACACATGGTCTGTGTGATTTTGAAGGTTTTACCCAGCATAGGGAGCGCGCCAGATCAAAAAAAGTGTATATTTGGCTTATTTTTAACTAATTTAGGGGCCCAGCTTTTTTCCATTGCTGGGTAAAACTTCGATTCGGTCATCATCGTTTTCAGGACACCAGAACACATGGTCTGTGTGATTTTGAAGGTTTTATCCAGCATAGGGAGTGCGCCAGATCAAAATAAGTGCATTTTCGGCTTATTTTTATCTAATTTCGGGGCACAGCTTTTTTCCATTGCTGGGTAAAACTTCGATTCGGTCATCATCGCTTTCAGGACACCAGAACACATGGTCTGTGTGATTTTGAGGGTTTTACCCAGCATAGGGAGCGCGCCAGATCGAAAAAAGTGCATTTTCGGCTTATTTTTAACTAATTTAGGGGCCCAGCTTTTTTCCATTGCTGGGTAAAACTTCGATTCGGTCATTATCGCTTTCAGGACACCAGAACACATGGTCTGTGTGATTTTGAAGGTTTTACCCAGCATAGGGAGCGCGCCAGATCAAAAAAAGGGCATTTTTGGCTTATTTTTATGTAATTTAGGGGCCCAGCTTTTTTCCATTGCTGGGTAAAACTTCGATTCGGTCATCATCGTTTTCAGGGCACCAGAACACATGGTCTGTGTGATTTTGAAAGTTTTACCCAGCATAGGGAGCGCGCCAGATCAAAAAAAGTGCATTTTGGCTTATTTTTAACTAATTTAGGGGCCCAGCTTTTTTCCATTGCTGGGTAAAACTTCGATTCGGTCATCATCGTTTTCAGGACACCAGAACACATGGTCTGTGTGATTTTGAAGGTTTTACCCAGCATAGGGAGCGCGCCAGATCAAAAAAGGGCATATTTGGCTTATTTTTAACTAATTTAGGGGCCCAGCTTTTTTCCATTGCTGGGTAAAACTTCGATTCGGTCATCATCGTTTTCAGGACACCAGAAACACAGTGTCTGTGTGATTTTGAAGGTTTTACCCAGCATAGGGGGCGCGCCAGATCAAAAAAAGGGCAGTTTTTGCTTATTTTTAACTAATTTAGGGGCCCAGCTTTTTTTCATTGCTGGGTAAAACTTCGATTCGGTCATCATCGTTTTCAGGACACCAGAACACATGGTCTGTGTGATTTTGAAAGTTTTACCCAGCATAGGGAGCGCGCCAGATCAAAAAAAGTGCATTTTTGGCTTATTTTTAACTAATTTAGGGGCCCAGCTTTTTTCCATTGCTGGGTAAAACTTCGATTCGGTCATCATCGTTTTCAGGACACCAGAACACAGTGTCTGTGCGATTTTGAAGGTTTTACCCAGCATAGGGAGCGCGCCAGATCAAAAAAAGGGCATTTTTGGCTTATTTTTGAAACTAAATTAGGGGCACAGCTTTTTTCCATTGCTGGGTAAAACTTCGATTCGGTCATCATCGTTTTCAGGGCACCAGAACACATGGTCTGTGTGATTTTGAAAGTTTTACCCAGCATAGGGAGCGCGCCAGATCAAAAAAAGTGCATTTTTGGCTTATTTTTGACTAATTTAGTGGCCCAGCTTTTTTCCATTGCTGGGTAAAACTTCGATTCGGTCATCATCGTTTTCAGGGCACCAGAACACATGGTCTGTGTGATTTTGAAGGTTTTACCCAGCATAGGGAGTGCGCCAGATCAAAAAAAGTGCATTTTTGGCTTATTTTTGACTAATTTTGGGGCCCAGCTTTTTTCCATTGCTGGGTAAAACTTCGATTCGGTCATCATCGTTTTCAGGACACCAGAACACATGGTCTGTGTGATTTTGAAGGTTTTACCCAGCATAGGGAGCGCGCCAGATCAAAATAAGGGCATTTTTGGCTTATTTTTAACTAATTTAGGGGCCCAGCTTTTTTCCATTGCTGGGTAAAACTTCGATTCGGTCATCATCGTTTTCAGGACACCAGAACACAGTGTCTGTGCGATTTTGAAGGTTTTACCCAGCATAGGGAGCGCGCCAGATCAAAAAAAGGGCATTTTTGGCTTATTTTTAACTAATTTAGGGGCCCA
>JAHWGI010000437.1:0-104018 GCA_029379305.1 Frankliniella fusca
TACAAAAAATGTTTGAAATGTGTGAGCACAAGCTAGAAAGCTAGAATGAAATCAGCCAGGTGTGAAAAAGAAAAGCAAGATATATGCCAAATTCATGTGAGGTTTCTGAGTGGCTGTTATTGTGATTTCAATTTTTCTTAAAATGTCATTTGATAACAATTAGTTTAGCCTCTTTACGGAAAACGTTAAAAAACCCTACTTTTAAAAAGAGCATGCTGTGGCTGCGCTAAGGTGCTAAGCAGTAAAAACTCGCACTTTAGTGCAAAGACAGGCGAAAGGTTAGATTTTCTCACCTTAGAGAAAAACATTGTCGCAGATTTATGGTTCACAAGTGAACAAGTGGCGCATATGATAAACACTTTAAACTATTGAAAATTTTCACTTTGCATTCCTAAGATATGATGTTTACAAACCCCTTCCGAACCAAAGGGTATGTATGAAGGTCTCGAAGAGGGGGCTGCAGATCGGGGTAGGGGGCAGGAAGGGGTGTATGTGTGGGGGGAGGGGGGGGACTGAGGAGGTGAGGGGAGGAAAGGAAAGGAAGTGGGGGCTCTTGTTCGCAGTTGATAAAAAGAAACTGCAAATAAGCTTGGCTGGATGATCGCAGTCGTGTCAATACGTCGGTTGCTCCAGGTTGCTCGCAGCAGCTTGCTGCCGTACACTGGTACGGATTTGCCAGTTTGTTGGTTGTTATGACTAAAAGTGTAGCAGTGTAGTGGTAGCGTTTGAAGTTTAACATACAACGAACCATTTGATCGCAAATAGATAAAGTGTCATGCGTTTTTCTAGTGAATATTTCGTTTGGTGTCTGCACGCTGCTGCACACCAAGCCTGCCTGCTTTTGTAATGGCCGACAGTGTATCAGTGCATTCTAAACTTGCTTTTTGTTGGAGCAGTTATAAGTTTACCCTACTCTTGCAGCTGTGGTTATTCTTAAAAATGAGTGTTGTGATGGGAAAGAAGACATTTGGTGTTATTACCCTGTTAAGAAACAAAAGTCCTCAGGATCCAACTGATCACTTTTTTAAAGGTATGTGGATTGGATAAGAGTTAAGTTGAAGTCACAAACATGCACAACAAGACATGTCCTTATCTCTATCTGTCCAGAGTGGCAACTAGTAACTGGAATGACACTTTTCTCACTGAAAGTTTGTTTTAAACTTGACAGTCAGGAAAATTATTTATAAATTTCCCAAAGTTCTCCTTAGTTATTGAAAGATATAGCTTTCTTGTGAATCATAATATCATAATACATTTGCATTGTTGTTCAAGCATTTACACAGGAGTTGTAAACAATAAGATCAGCTGTAGCTGTTGGCAATGTATTGTTTTATTCATAGAGAAAGTGAAAGATGATATCGTATCAGCTCCATCAGATTAAAGTAGTAACTACTATACCGTATTTTGTATGGATTGTCTCTCTTATATCAGTGTACGGACAATTCCGTACATTACTATCAGAATGACGGATAAATTATGGTACGGATAAAGTCCGTACTATTCCGTACTTAGAATGTCTGTACCTTTCCGTAAAAAACAACGGAATTTTTTACAGTGTACTTTGCAGCCCTGCCATTTTTTGTTTATTATTTCCCACTCCCTATACAGGCAGGCACGTTATTCCCAGGCGGAGCGGAACGGGCGGTGGTGGCAGTCCGGCATGATGCAGTCGTCCCAGAGGCACTGTAAAAAATATCCTCGTAAATTTGCAACATTTGTTGTGTAAAATAATCTACGACTGCCCATTCTAGCTCGTCAATCAATTCCAGGTCGATAGGAAGTGCTTTTAAAATTACAATTTCAGATTGTATACTTTTAAGACTTGCGAGGAGGCATGCGCGATTTAAGGAGGAGGAAAGCTGTCGTCACTAGATAGCCGCCTGGAAAGAAGGCAAAAAGTGCGACAAAACCCCTGTATGTAGGCAACCCGCGTATGCCACCCCTTCTTTCAGGCGGACCTGAAAACGCGCCTGCAAGGAGGGCGCAGAAGCAGACAGATCATAGCTGGGCCAGGGTCTACTTCACATGGAAAACGGGTGGGCGCCGCGCAGGGGCCGGAAATCTGCCTCTATCTGGGACGGGGTCGCCGGATAAGGAGGTTTGAGTGTATCTGTGTGTGTGTGGGGGGGGGGGGGGGAGGAGCGTCTGCCAGGCCGGGGCGCCCCTCGCAGAAGGGTTTCCGCGCGCAAGGCGAAGGGGTCCACCACAGCCCAACAGAGTGCGGGGCGGGGCGAGGGGCACGGAGTCTACCGAGGGGGAAACAACTCCGACATTTTTGTACCGGGTGTTTCTTTGAATGCGTAACAGTAATGCGGGTTCGCCTACCCCCCCGTAGGGCGCCATGGCCCCTGGGGACCTTGCAAGAATGCAATCCCGCAACACTGTTACTGTTACGCATTCAAAGAAACACCCGGTACACCTCGTACTCTGCAAACTCAAGTGTCGCACAGTTCTGCACTAAAAGGTGCAGGACCACTGGTCCCGGTGTGTCCTGCAGTAAAAAGTGTGGGACACGGTGTGTCCTACAGTTGTACGTGTAGGACAACCATCTGTCGGACACAGAGTGTCCCTCACTCTTCACTGTAGAACACACCGTGTCCTACACTTTTTACTGCAGGACACACTGTGTCCCACACTTTTTACTGCAGGACACACTGTGTCCTTCACTTTTTACTGCAGGACTCATCGGGTCCTACACTTTTTACTGCAGGACCATTGGTCCTGCAACTTTTAGTGCAGTACTGTACGACACTTGAGTTTGCAGAGTAATCCAGAAAAAAAAAAATTCAGCGAAAATTAAAGAAATTTAGACAAATCAAGAAACTTTACAAAAAATCATACAATTCCTGAAAAAGCTGGAGCAAAATTCACCAAAATTCACATAAAAAAAATAGGAAAACATCATTAAAAACCACAAAATTTCTACGCCAAAATTCAGAGTTGTTTCCCCATCAGAGTCTACATATAGTACACAGCACGCCGGGCGGGCTGGATGGGGAAATAAGCTCACTGCTCCTCTGTGAACCTGACGTGAGCGCGTCTCCCAGGCCGGGTTATACTGAGAGGCGTCGTCGCAACGTTGTACACGAAGATGCCTGCTATGGTGGAAAGCCCCCACAGGTCAGGTGTGTGTACACGGTATTACAGGAGTGAAACCATCCCCCCGGGGCGTGCTGGCCCTGCCCCACTGGCCCCGGCTTAGTCCTGTTGGTCAGCGCGGCAACTCCTTTGCTGCCGGCCCGCCGGCCCGGCTCGGCTCGGCCCGCGGCAACCTGTCCATTTATGATTTACGACTGCTTTGCATTTGCCCTCCGCAGCGGCAGCAAGTGGTCGTCCCTCTAGTCTAGTCTACCTGGCTTTTGTCTCAGAAAAAGTACTCTCTCTCTCTCTCTCTCTCCTTCTCTCTCTCTCTCTCTCTCTCTCTCTCTCTCTCTCTCTCTCCCTCTCCTTCGCGCGTGAGTCGTGTCGCTTCCTGAGATTCTAGTGGGGAGTCCTGGCCGTTGGGTTTTCGTGAAAATTGACGGGCACTTTTATACCGACAAGCAGGACGCGTCCCGGCAATGAAGACCAGCAGCTTGTGCAGCTTTATCCTGACATCAAGTACGATGCAGAATTTACGACGGCATCCAGTTTCAATCTTAAGCCTTGAGCGGTATAGCTCGGAAAGCTGTTTTTCAAAAGATCCGTTAACCATGTTTTAATATGAATCGGAATGTTATTTATATATAAAAATAGAAGAGCCATGACTGTAGCCTCGGATCCATTTCCGCCAGGGGCGGCGGAAGGTCCCCGGAGCATCTTCAGCATAGACGCCCTCGGTATTGGGACCTACAGCCGTTAGCCAGCCAGACGGGTCCCGGGGCGCGCCGGGGCGGGGCGGGGCGGGGCGGGGCGGGGCGGGGCGGGGCGGGGCGGGGCGGGGCGGGGCGGGGCGGGGTGGGGCCCAATGAGGCGCCGTTGGGCTGCGGGGGCTTGTTAGCTATGTGGGGTTGTGTTACGAGCAGGGCGGGGCGTGGCGGGGCGGGGCGTGGCGGGGCGGGGCGTGCCAGGGCGTGTCCCAGTTCACGCCCTCCTGCCCGCTTCGCCGAAGTCCCCGATGGCAACCCGATACAGGGCCTTCTCGACTACTAGACCGGCAATAAAAATTAAAAATAAAGCTTCTGCTTATTTTTCTCCTGGAAAGTGGGAAGTAATCTACTGATGGATCACGATACGCGATCAGAATTCATAAATGAAAGAGGTTGCGGTCGACAGCACGCATAGGCGTGCCTACCAGAGCAGACAGCGCAGGCATCGCCGCCTGCTTACCAGGTATATGGCGAGCGACATCGAGTCCGATTGGCAGAACAAACAGCGCGGCGATGAACGCAACACCGCCCCGGTCTCCCGGCCGGCACTGAGCTGAGACACTCACCAGTCCCGTTACCCCGTCTCCCATCACCGTCGCACCGCCAATTTCGCAACGCAACGGCGTAAAAACAAAATGAAAACAAAATAAAAAAAATAGGACGCGTCCTCCAATAATTCTCACACTTTCTCGAACTTCTGCTATTGGCGGTCACATCAAAGGACATTCGCGCCTTGTTAGGAGGCGTTCTGAGCGCGCGAGCGAGCAAAAGGAGAAGCACAACAGAATGGCCTATATAGATAATCATTAGGGCAAGGCATCAAAACGCAAAAAAAAAAGGAGAAAAGAAAAAAGCTCATTCAAAGTGGGATGCCCGCGGTCCGGGCTTCTCTGCGAAAGGCCTCACTCGAGTGTGAATCACAACACAGACCGGACGGGAGGGGACGGCCTGTCTAATGGCCGTAATGAATGGCGCACCACGCCGCGCCACGCCGCGCCACGCCGCGCAATAAGTCGGCCGCCCCATTGGCGTTTGCGGAAAGCTGTGAAAATTGTATTGCGCCGCGGTGCGATAATGCCAATGAGTCCTGTCATATAAAGTGGGAGTTATCGGGCGCGCTGTGCCGCTGGAGGGGACCGGAGGGGACACCAGGTGCAGCCCGGCCTCCGGCCTCCAGCTCGCCGCGCCCCGCCGCACCTTCATCAGCACCGATTTTTACGCCCTTCAACAAATTTATGGCGCTATCAAGTTTATTGGGGTGCGGGCTGTTATGCCCCTCCCCCACCCCCCTCCCACACCCTGTACCGCAGCAGCGCGAAAACAACCCCCTCCCAAAGAAGCAACAACAATAATGAAAAAAAATGTAACACAAAAAGTCACTCTTTCCTGGGAGAGAGCACATCACCCACACCCGCCCGGTCAGCCACACCACCATATAGGTCAAATTGTAAGAGGGAGGGAGGAAGGGAGAGGGGGGGGGGGGAGTGGCCTGGGCGGGGGCGAGCACGGGTCGTCAGCCACACGGGTAAACAATAAAGTCAATTGCGACGTTGTATTAGCTAGTTTTGTGTCAAACAAAAACATTCACCTGAAATAAGGGGGGAAAACACAAACACGGCAGACAACACAACAGAGCGGAAGTCAAAACAACACACGACACACCGCGCTTCCTCGGGCGGGAAGTGGCTACCACCGCTGCATCTCTACCCGTTCTTGGTGTGGCGTAGCGCGGCGAAGTTCATACGAGCCGCGTCCGCATGGCCGATCAAAGTGGAACCAGCCGCCCCCTCCCCTCTGCTTCCTTATTTTGCAGCCACTTAAATCTAACGAGACATTCCACGCCGCTTCACTTGGTATAAACGCGCTGCGGCTGCAAGCAGGAGGAATCGCACACGCATCGCGGAGCAGCGTGAGGGGGGGGGAGGGGGGGGGAGGAGGGGGAGAGAAGGGGAGGGGGGATACAAGGGGAGTCAGGGTGCGTTGCGTGCACCACAACAGCAACAAGCCAGCCAAACTCAACCTCAAAAGGAAACACAATGGGCTTATAGAGCTCCCCACCCCCGGGTGGAAGCGCAGCACCTGCGCGCCAGCCGGGTGGCACTTCCCCCTCTCCTCCCACCTCCACCTCCTCGTCCCCACAACCAGCAACGACCGCGAGAGTCAAAAGAGGAGCCGCCGCAAACACCGCGCCGGTAGCGGGCGGGTACCTTTGTCGGACTGACAATGTATTATTACGTGGGCAGCAACGGTTCAACGGGGGGCACCCGCTCGTTCATCACCTGTAAGTATCCATTAAGTCTCCGTTCTCGACAATGACGGTAATGATCTCCACCAAAAATAGATATAATACAAGGTGGTTGCGAGGCCCCCGGCGAACTGGCCGTCATCAGCCCCCTTTGACGGAGTGGCGATGGCGACATAACAAGGAAACGCCACCGGGGGTTTAATCACTTACAGTTGGAGTGTACACATGAGTAAACATGAGTACCAGGGGTGTATCTGAGATTTTAAGGGCAGAATTCAGTTTTATTCGTCAAAATAGGTGGAAACTGGTTTGCCTACCCGGGCTATGGCACGTTACGGGGATATATGGTAAGCAAACCCGCCCGCACCTACGTCTTTTATGGAACGATCGGTACAGGAGTGATCTGCTAACTCTCGAACGCCACCCACCCACCAGAGGTGTTCTAGAGATCACGTAAACAGGACGCGGGTTCGCCAATAACCCGCCTCTGCCGCGTAAGACACGGCGGCCCCTTGTGCGGGCAGACCGCCCGCAATGGTGCTACACGGTTCTCGGAAACGCCCGGTACATGAACTTGCGCTAAGCCCCGCCACCGATATTCGGTCAAAGGAGAAGGTGCTTGCTTGGGCAGCATGAGGGCATTGCGCGGCTAAGCGTGGCGGGGAGAGGCAGCGGGGCGGAGAGCGGCGGGGCGGAGAGTGACGGGACGGAGAGCGGCGGGGCGGAGAGTGGCGGGGCGGAGAGTGACGGGACGGAGAGCGGCGGGGCGGAGAGCGGCGGGGCGGAGAGTGGCGGGGCGGAGAGTGGCGGGGCGGAGAGTGGCGGGGCGGAGAGTGGCGGGGCGGAGAGCGGCGGGGCGCGCACATTCCTCCGATATTAGTGAGGGGTGAGGCGGGGAGGGGTACGGCGGGGGGCGGCGTCCCCAGAGGCGGTGAACAGAATATTGGTCCCGCGACGCAGGAGGCGGGGCGCGCGGGGCGCGTCCTACACACGCGGTACCAGGACCAGGGCGCGGCGCGGGGCGGCGCGGGGCGGCGCGGGGCGGCGCGGGGCGGCGCGGGGCGGCCCGCAGTATCCAAGGCTGCTCAAGCGACTTACGTGGGAGCAGAGCGAGCAGAGCGAGCAGAGCGAGCAGACGCAGCCAGATGGATAGCGCAATAAGCAGGCAGCCAGGCAAGACAGCGGCCGAGAGGGCAAGACATTGCGACGCGCTATGGAGAGTATCGCAGCCGACACAGAGGCGGCCGCGCACCGGGCCGCGTCCTTCACTCTCCTTACCCGGCGGGTCTCTCAAGCACGCATTACGACGCGGTGACGACACGCAAAAAGCGATATACCGTATACGCCACAAGCCACTCTCCTTCAATTCTCTCCTTATTTATTACGCTCTCTGGCTGGAAGTACACTGTTTGCGCTCTGTTTTTTCCTCCTTCTTTCCCCTAATCCCAAGAGCGGGGAGGGAGCGTGTAGCCATGGAAACGCCGGAACAATCTTTTGAGGTCTCCCGGATTCTACTCAAGTGTTTTTTTTTATATATATATATATATACTTTATTTTGCGTCTCTACGGGAAGTGCGAACCGTCGGCCGGAGAATGCAGCAAACAGAGCGACGCTGCGAACTGTCCGAGGAGGAAAAACTCTAAATTTTGGTGCACAAATTGTGTGAATTTTTGTAAATTTGAGTGAAATTTTGCGAATTTATATCGAATTTTTGTTCTGCTTGAATTTTACCTAATTGCAACCTAATTGTTTATTGAATGCTTTTTTGATTGTTCTGAATTTTCCTTATATTTTCCCGAATTATTTTTCTTGAATTACGATGTGTGCAAAAATTTCAAGAACTGTTTCCCCCTCGGGAAGGGCAACCTTACCGTAGCGCCTGTCAGCCGGGAGGTAGGCAAAGCGTTGCGCAGCCGTGCGTCCGCGCTGCCTACCTCTAGACCTGCAGGCGGTCAGGAGGGCAGAGCCAGGAGTCACCCGCTGGCCTACGATGATTCTGACGATGGCGGGGATATTTTTGCGAATGAGGGACGGAGCAGACGCGAAGCAGACGGCACCACCATATAAACTTGTGAGGTCCACGTCAGCGCCGGCGGAGCGGGCGAGGAAAAAAATACTGCCGTAAATAACGCACGTGCGTGGACAAAGTAAATAGGAATGACACGGAACAGCACCCAGGATACTGTAATTGAACTAATATTGATTCGCGTTCAGCATATTTGCATTTTGAGATCCGTCGTACTTGAGAAATTTGGATCAAATCAACCGATATTTGGTCTGAAATCGTTCCATCCGCGCTTGCATGAAACATTCTTGGTTCAAGGTATGCGGGCTATAGGATTGAGCGACGATTAGTTAGAGATTTTCAAGTTACGCTTCTTTTCACTGATTAATATTCGTAGAGATGGAGGGAAACTTTCTCAATGAGAAGTGTCATGGAGCTCAGATATTAAATTGTAAATATACAATATTGTAACGACACTTGTTGCTGACTTTGTCACTCTAATTGTTTTTCGTTAATTTACAAAAAAAAAAAAGAATTTGTACATCACATGTTCCAAAAATGTTGTAAATTAACGGTATTTTTTTTTTTTTACACTTTAGATGCTCTGCAAATCTAAGTGTGTAGTAGTTTGCCACTTTAAAGTGCAAAACTAAAGTTCTGCAGTTATAAGTGCAGAACTTTTTGTTCTGCAGTTACAAGTGCAGAACTTTTTGTTCTGCAGTTACAAGTGCAGAACTCTTTAGTTCTGCACTTGTAAGTGCAGAACTCTCTAGTTCTGCACTAAAAACTGGATAGAGAGCTCTGCAGTTGCAAGTGCAGAACTAGAGAGTTCTGCACTTACAAGTGCAGAACTAAAGAGTTCTGCACTTGTAACTGACGAACAAAAAAGTTCTGCACTTATAACTGCAGAACTTTAGTTTCGCAGTTTAAAGTGGCAAACTACTACACACTAAGATTTGCAGAGTGAGTGCTGTGCGTGTCAAACTAAGGCGGACTTACACGATACGAGATGCGTGCGAACATGTCATTTTCTCTCTCAAAAACATCGATTTTTTTTTTTTTTAAATAGGAAAAGAACAAGATTACGAAAAGGGCGGAGGATGAGAAGACAGGCGCGCCCAGGCAGGGTGCCAGCGGGGCGCCACATTACCGGCAACACGTATATTCCGATAGACGGCGAGGCGCCACGTCAGGGCGTCGGCCATAGTTCCACCGCGCAGCCAAAGATCCAATTACGGGCGGGCCCTGAGCTGGGGCCGGGGCCGGGGCCGGGGCCGGGGCCGGCGTGGCCCTTCGCGCAGCAGGAGGGCCGGGTAATGAATGAGCAGTATAAAGGCGGAGCAAAAAAAAAGAAGCAGCAGAGCCCGGGCGGCTTCGGCACCGAGAGAAATTATTGGTCCAATCGACGTCAATCTGAAGCGCTCTGTCGCTTCAGTAGCGTCGCCGCGCCGCCAGCCGCCACCCGTGCCGCGAGGAGGGAGGAATCAGTTCTACAAGAACAAAAAAAAACAAAAGGGGGACATCGTGTCTACTCGTCTCAGATGAAAGCAAAAGAAGAAGGGGGAGGAGGAAAATCACGACCACCGAGTCCTCTCGCTGGCGCGTATATTGTGCAAACACTCCACGTCACAGTGCTACACTACGCGCGCCCGACCCGGCGGGGCACAGTGACTGCAGCAGGCCGCCGCCAGGTGGCGCAGTGCGCAGTCAGCCCCGCAATTAGGGCATTTAACGTCCGGGGCGGGGCGGGGCGGGGCGGGGCGTGGAGGCGACGTGAAGCACGTGTCCGTAATGCAAAAAAAAGAAGAGGGGGCGGTAGGAGAGGAGGGGGGCTCGTCCCTAAATCATTTACGGCCCAGACAGGTCCTTAGTTTGCTTTCTTTAGCAGCGCGGCGCGTTGGGTCGGGTCGGCGCGTTTCCCCTCGCCCCCTCTCCTTGCCCACTCTGTACTTTATCTTCTTCGTGTTGGCGCGGCTGCCGTCGTCACCGATACCTTCCTTTTGCACGTGAAACACTGACGTTCATTCAACCCGTCAAAAATACAGAATCATCGAGAAACTGTAGTGCTTTCAGGTTTAGTAATTGACCTATACACTGTTTTTCACAGTGAATATGATTTTAATTACATAGGTATATCACCTCACACCAAAAAGGAAACTTCACCCTCTTTTAATCACTCTGCCTTTTAATAAAAACACTAATGAATTCCTTGAAAATAATTTCAAAGTGAAAGTTCATTCAGTTTGAAAAGAGGCCTGTTACCCTTAATTACTTCCCAGCCAGGAACAACCCCAAAATCTAACACGCTTGGTGTCACCGCTTGACAGCCGTACCACACTCGTCTCTTTGCTTCCCCCTCCTCAAACAGATGGTGGTGTATGAAACATGATTTCGAAACAACAAAAGGAGACACCAACACAGCGAATAGGCAGTGGCACACAGCCTTCTCGCAGGGCAGCCCGGGTGAGGATGTAAAATTAAGAGGGACAGGGCGTGTCGTGTCCCTCGTTAGTGCGTGCTCCGGTTTACTGTTCAAAGCAGAAGGGACCCGTAGGGCAAGTGTGTCCCGGCCAGGCCGGCCAGGCCGGGGCAGGCGCGGCCCCGCACAGCCACTCTGCGCCACGCATGGCTTTTCCGCGAGGTGGTGGAAGGGAGTGGGTTGTCGTAGGGGCAGGTGGTGGTAGGGGTAGGGGGTTGTCGTAGGGGCGGGCGGGTATGGGGGCGGGGTGGTGGGGGTTTGGGAGTAGAGGGTCGTAACACAGCCTGGTCCCCGCAGTCCGTCGTAATGAAATCTCTGCGGAGCTCCCTGCCTGCCTGCCACCGTACTACAACGCACACATACGCAAAGTATACCGCCGACATCCCCCACCCCCTTTTTACACACACACAGACGCGCGCGCACACACACTCACAATGAGCAATAATCCGAGGGCAGAAGTACGGTGCTCTCTCGTCCGCCCCCTCAATGAAGTACATGAGCCGCCACAAGCCATCAAGTGCCCGACCCGCCCGCGCACGCACTTTGCACGCTGCCGCAGCGTACACGAGGGGAAAAAATGGAATAGAAAGAAGGAAAAAAAAGTGTCGTATTCCTGCGACCCCGAAAAAACGCCACGTGTCTTGCTACAGCGCGCCGGGCTCGAAAAAGGATATGCTGTAAACGAGAACATTTTCACGGGCAACAGAATAAAACGTGTTTATTGGGGCGTAAAGCAGTGGAGTGAAGCTGCTCCCACCCACTGAGACCCGGAAAAGCGCGTGCGTGCGTGCGTGAGCGTGAGAGAGAGGGACAGCACCTAGTGTAGTACGCCACCTGTTACACAAAGCAAGCGTAATTGGGACGAGGTAACCTGCGGCTGATGGACACCAAGACCAATTACATCGCAAAAACGAAAAAAAAAAAATATACGATTTCACGAAATCCTGGTAGACAACGGAGTTTCTATAACTACATGGTAAAATTATTGTGAGTGTATAATAAGACTGTAAGAAAAAAACAGATTTGTTTAGTTCACGGTAGTCGTGATTAGTGGCTGGATGAATCTACGTTGGTAGACAACGGAGTTTCTATAACTATATGGTGAGATTATTGTGAGTGTATAATAAGACTGTAAGAAAAAAACACATTTGTTTAGTTTACGGTAGTCGTGATTAGTGGCTGGATGAATCTACGTTCGTATTGGTAAGGCGAAATTCAAGTAGTGAAATGTCTCTTACAGTTTGACCTTGAACGGCAGGAGGAAGAATGAACAGAGGCTCTCCTTCTGACGGCAAAAAATTGGGCGACGAGGTCAAGGCCTGAGGGAAACGAAAACAATACCGTCCCCACCAGCGGCCGCATTCGGAGGGCGAACCGGGGTCCTAACTAATACCGCTGGTACGCCCAGGACAGCGCGGGGCGGGCACGCGCGCCGCTGCCATGACGGCGGTGCGCTCTGTCAGGAAAACGCGGAGTTAAGGCGTTGTTTACACAACACATCAACTTAATACTAGCGCACCTAGCGACTTTAACTATTTATTTTAGCTGAACGAAATGTTAGGCAGCCGAAATTAATGTGAAAATGGCAGTTTCAGACCTGCGGAAATCGTTTTGCAAAGTTTCATGGAGGTTCAATACGTAGGAACAAAAGTGATTTACGAAAAAGATACACGTAAATGTACACCATTTCAAGAATTCTGCTCAACAGATTGAACTCAAACTTACCAAACCGTTTTCTGCAGGTATAAAAGTACTACTAACGCATTCAGTTCGCCTTGTCAACGTTTCGATAACTTTATACGATGATTTAAAGTCGCGAGGTGGGAGCCTCAGCTCCCGGCCGTGGCGGCCATGGTTGAAAGACGGCCGGCCACACAGCGCACGCGCGTCCACCTCAAACAAACCTTGTTTACACAACATGCCAACCTAGAAAACATGAAAAGAATCACTAATCCCCCCACGTTAGGATTTGAAATAATTATCTTAGGTTGGCAGAAGTGCGCCGCAGTCGACTGTTCGTTCGGTAAAAATGAAGAAGGTTTCGAAAGGGCGGTATGGTAGTCATGTGCGAATTTCAGTGGTGTCATCTCTTTCTTGAGCGTTTCACTGAAGCAGAGCTGTGTTTGAACGCAGACTTAAGAGGTTTCTCTTTCGCTCCGTGTTGGCTCGACGCCGCCTACGCCTAGCCCCACCACGAATAATAATCTCCTGGTGATTTCAGCTGACAAGTCGAGCATTACCATAGAAACTGAAATTTCAATTCAAATTTACAGAAAATCTGTAGTTTAAATTTCTATTAAACTTTCAGAGTGAGTATACAAGTTTACATACTATAACTGTAGGTAATATTATAAAAATCGTTGGAGCGGATTTTTTCCTCCCGGAAGGGGGCCATATAAAACAATTGACAGACGTTTCAAAGCGATTTTAGAAGGCAACTCCGTTGCCTAAAAAAAGGAAGCAGCAAATATTGACAAGCATCGACCTCTCACTATACGAGAGAATATAAAAGTAGTTTTTACCACTAAAATAATTTCTGGCTCCAAGCACTTAAGACGGGTCGCACTTGATAACCTGCAGTCACCATAACCCACACCAATGAATTCAGTTAAGCTTTGCAGTTGAAGTTCCTGACAGAAACTTTACCACCCATATCTCATGCGTTTCGTTATTTGAACTTTAGCAAGGTTTCAGTCAAACAGAGTTAACAGAGTCACAAATGGAAGTACTTTTTGCGTTCTTTCAGTTGACGGGGCTTCTTGTAGCCCTTCTGGAATGATCTTTTTAGGCAACGAAGTTGCCTTTTAAACTTAAGTGTGAGACAGTATCACACTTATTACTGCAGTACCACTGTGTTTCACACTTCCTAAACCTATTATATGTCGTTGATCAGCAGTCACGTTTTTGAGAACAGCATCAGCTTCGGTTCTAAATCCCGGTCGAAACGAGCAACCAAGTGATGGGGTTCTGATCGCAAACAACAACGACCATGTACCGGGTGTTTCTTTGAATACGTAACAGTGTTGCGGGATTGCATACTCGCCAGCGCTGCAGGCGCCATGGCGCCTTACGGGTGAATTGGGTAGGCAAACCCGCAACACTGTTACGCATTCATAGAAACACCCGATACATAAAATTTTCGAAACTATTTATTTACGATTATTTACCATCACGTGGTAGCTCGTTTTCGTTTTAACCGGGATTTAGAACCAAAGCTGATGCTGTTCTCCAAAACGTGATTGCTATTCAATGACAGAAAACAGTTTTTGGAAATGTGAGACACAGTGGTACTTCAGTAATAAGTGTGCAACTGTCTCACACTTAAGTTTGCAGACAAGTAAGCTCCGTAACGTAACAAATGGAAAATAATATATAGTTATACGGTTAGCATGACGCAGATCGCAGCACTGTAACAGTTTAAAGGTTAAGTAACTGGTCCCTGGCCCTCACCTCTCCCCTCACCTCCCTTCAGCCCTCCTGCTGCTCCGCAAACGGGATTAATCAAGCAATAACCGTACCCCGTGCCTAGCGGGGCGGGCCAGCCGGGGCAGTGCAGGGCAGGCCGCCTGGTAGACCTGATGTCCCATTAATGTAAACTACAGCTCACTCTGTCCAGCGATAATTACTGACGTACGCACGACCCGTCTCTCTCACTCATTATACATTCACCCGCAATCTCTCTCTCTCTCTCTCTCTCGTTTAAGGGACACCGAATCCAATCAATAAGGAGGTAAAGCCAAGGGCAAGCGTGACGTTGCTTTACATGGGTACTATCGGTTGAACGCTCGGCCAAATAAGGGGGGTATTGATCTCGGGGTCTAGCCCTGCTAAGCACGAGGGGTCCCCCACTAAAACACTCATTGCACACGAAACAAAAAAATACTCGCGAGTTACTCGCAAATACTCGTGAATACCCGCGGATACTCGTCAATACTCGCGAATACTCAGGAACTCTTTGTACACCCTCTTGAAGAAAGGGGGAATCCTCGGCTACGCACCCAAAGAAGCGCGTTGACTTGGGAGCGCATATATTAGTTTCATTTTGGCATTAAAACAAGGACAAGCGTCTCATTTAAGCACCGAGGAGGAAGATGAAAGAAAAAACCGCACAAAAAAATCAGTGTCATAAATCACAGGTAAAAGTAAGGCGTAATTGTACGCTTAAATGAAGCGTACAGTTACGTTTGAAGAGAAGCGTATGAAAGAAATTCTCCTATACATTTAGATAGGACGAATAGGAGCTGATAGGCCTCACTGGAAAGACAAAGGTGCTATCTAATGCCTTTTTAGAGGCGTTAGTAAAACAGTGCCTTTCCAAAGGCGCTACTGGCCTCAAAAGGTGCTATTTTCGGATGATTTAGTGCCTTTCCAAAGGCCTTTGAAATGCATTATGTCGCACCTTTGTTTTTCCAGTGCTGTTATGCTTGATTTTAAGCGTACTCTCAGAACGCTAGAAGAAAGGCGTACTGTTACGCCTTAGTTTGACCAGTGTTCTCACTCCTACACGGGCGAAAATTCGAGGGCAATTTCATTACTCTCTGGAGAGTGAGATAATTTTTATTAGAGAAAGAATTTTGTAACCTCGCCAGAATAAAGTGGAGGATTCGAACTCAAATGACGCCAGGCTAAAAAAAATCCTCAAGCAAATAGAGCGAGGTTAAAAATTCTCACTCCAGTTAAGCATCGAGAAGTACATTCTACCAATCTGGGTGAGAAATTAGATTCGAGTGCGGTTGTGCCCACTCTAGAAACACAAGTGTGTGCATGGCACGCTTCTTTTGGAGTCAACCACAAAGTAACTCTAAAATGGAGTGCGCTTGCCAGGCATGCACTAAATAAAAGCATGAAAGCCAGGCATGCACTTGGAGTGCGCCCAACAAGCTCTTTTCTTCTTAGTGCATGCCTAGCTGACATGCTTTTACCTACAGCATGCATTGTAAAATGCTTGCAAACTAAATTCTTCGCGACGTTGCGAAGAATTTACGTTATTTATATTGCGAAGAATTTGTTTGCATTACAAAGCACTTCTTTGCAGGGGCGTAGGAACGATTTGGGGGCAGGGGGGCCAGCCCAATGCGGCCGTTTTGGCGCCCCCTCGTCGATTTTGCTTCTCCCCCCAAAACAATGAAAAATGCACATTTAAAGCTGTCAAGTTTTGTATTTTTTTTTTAAACAACTACAATAATTACTGTTTGCCAAAAACAAAGGCTCGGTAGGGGCTATTAACAAAAAAATAAATTAAATTGGGGCGCCCCTTGACGCCCCTCCTTGGGCGACCGTTGGGCGCAGGGGCGCCCTTTGGCGCCCCTTTGCGCCCCTTCGGGGCGCTCAGGGGGGGCCAATGGCCCCCCTGCGTTCCTACGCCCCTGCTTCTTTGCAAGCTAATAAAAATCCTTGCGAACAAATGCTTTGCAACGCGAAGAAATAGTTCGCAAGCTTGCAAAGAATTAGTTCATACTGCAATGCTTGAGAATTCTTTGCAAGCTGCAAAGAATTTAGTTTGCAATGCGAACCCGTTCTTCGCAAGCATTTTGCAGTGTGCCTGTAAAGTAAAGTACACTCCATTTTAGAGCGTGCTTTGCGGTTGACTCCAAAAGAAGAGCGTGCCATGCACATGCACACACTTGAGTTTTTAGAGCAAATATTCAAACATTTCTGGGTGAGAGCTCCGAGCATAACAGGCGTGTGCGGAAAGCCCGACGGATGCTGCTTAGTTCTTTTTAAGGGCATGACATGCGCAGTTTGCCATGTCAAGCAACAAAGACTCAACTTTGTCAGGTGCGCGCGTTCGGACCACATTTCGGTGGAAACTCAACAGGAAAATAAAGTCCCTTTGAATGAGGTCACGAGGGGGAGGAGTGCACATCCTGAGTGGTCACGCCCACCCCTGCGCACTACCCCTCCCCCCCTCCCGCACACTAATCGATCCATCAAACAAAGGGGGAAGAAAGCGGGACTATACCTTGACCGCAGCCTGACACCATGCACAACAAAACAAGGATTTATTTCATTTTTTTCAAAATAGGAAAACATGGCGGCGCAGGGAGCAAGTGAGCTGGGCCCCATAACGCAGAAGGTAGCACGTGGTATTACTGTGCGAGATGCGAGACAGGAGAAAGTATATTAATGTACCTTGCAATTTTAAAAGGGGGCAACAGCTATGATTTTTTTTTTCGAAGCAGGGTATTTTTTTAATTACTTTTACGGCCTAACAAATTCCAAATGACTTACTGACCCAGCGATAAATTTTGTGTTTTAATTTCACTAGCACAGCACACCTGAGCTGACGCCAAAGAAACAAAAAATATGAGGGAAAGAGCGAATGAGCCAGCAGCAAAGTTGGTAAAAAGCGGCGATGCTGACGCCGGCTGCATCATGACGCTGAGGGCGGGCAGCGCGCCATGGGGACAGTCATGGCGATCGATTATGATCGCATGTCCCATTGTTCATGGGGCGTTAATTGCCATGGATGGGTCGCAAATCAACCCTTCCGTGCGGGCGCCATGGGCCGTTGGGACGTCGCACATAAATGTGTGCATGCAGGCCCCATGACGCCTTCATTCCCCTCCCTCCTCCCATTTCCCACGCCCTCCGTCCAGCCCGGCGGCCCAAGCTAAGAGGGAGAAGGGGTACGAGAGAGAGAGAGCGGCCCGGATGAAGGATGAAACAAGACGGGGGAAAAAAAGAAAGAAATCAAAGACGTGTATAACGACAGGGGGGGGCTGGTGGTCGCCGCCATCCGCCCAGCTCGCAGGGAGGCGCGCCTAGGCGGGGCGGGCGAGCAGACGAAACGGCAAGACTAAATAGTCTTCCCAAATTGAGCCACTATTCTCTGTGTGCGCGGGCCCGCTCGCTCGCCACGAAAAAGCTTTACAAAGCCGGGACGGGACCGGGGCGCTCCCTGGAGGCTCCTTCACTTACTGCTGCCGCCCACGAACACACGCGCGCGCGCGCTCACACACACACACACATCTACTCACACACACACACTCACACACTTTGTACGCAAGGCAGTGGAGATCAAAGCTGCTGCTGTTTGCGAAGGAGCGAGCAGTCCAAGTCGAATTATGGCCTGGGTGGTCCCCTGCGGACCGCAGGCAGGCGTCGCCCGCGAGCGCAGCCCGGCGCACCCCCAGTGAACACTCTCTTTCCCATTGAGGGATAATGTCTCCCCTGCTCCAGACTCGTGGCGACCGACCCCACCGCTCCACAACTCCATCGCCTCCGCCTCCCGCACCGCCACCGCCTCCTCGGCACCAAGCTACCCGCGCCCGCTGCATTATTCAAACGTCTTCCAGACTGTATTGTGAAAAGTAAACGACACACGTCGCCGCGGGTTAAATATATACACATTTTTAATAAACGATCCCTGGTCTTTGCGTATATTTTTTCCTTTCCTGTTTTATTTTTAAAAGGCAGCGCTTCTTCAGCCAGTGTATAACGAGACGCTGCAGCCGGACTCCTGTGCTCCAAACCACACTCTCCCCGTGTCGCCAACCTGCTGTGGGCTGGGGTGGGAGAACAAACAAGTCGTTATATTTCGGGGCGGGACCGGGGCGGGGAGGGGGGCGTTCTGAGGCGTTCCATTCTCCGGCGGCGCGGCGCGGCCGACCGACCACACCTGCTCGCGGAGCCCTCCAGGGTTGTGGACGCGGTCGGGCCTACAGAACGAATATATGCGACATGCTATAATGATGTAAGAAAAAAAATACGATTTCACGAAATCCTGGTAGACAACGGAGTTTCTATAACTAAAATAAAATATTGTGAGTGTTGAATAAGACTGTAAGAAGACCGACTGGTTTTGTTTAGTTTACGATAGTCAAGATAGTGGCTAAATAATTCTAAGTTTGAATTGATGAGGCGGGTTTCAAGTAATGAATACTCTCCGACAGTTCGGCCGACATTTAATCGACAGGAGCAGGAGAAAAGAAAGCTCTCCTTCTGACGGCAAAATATTGGGCGGCGAGGTCACGGTCGGAGGAGGACGTCAACAATAACCCCCATTCCACCGGGCGCACGGAAGGGGCGAACCGGGGCCCTACCTAATACCGCTGGTACGCGAAGGACCAGCGGGCAAGCGCGCCGCGGCCGCGGGCCGGGGGTGCGCTCTATTGGGAAAACGCGGAGTTAAGGCGTTGTTTACACAAAATGGAACACGTAAATGTACATCATTTCAAGAATTCTGCTCACCAGATCGAAGTCAAACTTACCAAACCGTTTTCCGCAGGTATAAAACTACTATTTACGCATTCAGTTCGCCTTGTCAACGTTTCGATAACTTTAAAAAATGATTTAAAGTCGCGAGGTGGGCACATCAGCCACCGGCAATGGCGGACATGCTTGGCCTGCTTTCGCGTTGTTGACACAACATGCCAACCAAATAAAATGAAAAAAATCACCGCTCTCATAACGTTACGATTGGAACTCATTCTTTGAGGCACACATTTAGTTGGCAGAACCGGGGCAAGTTTCAGTAAAACTGAAGTAGTTTTAAAGAAGGCAGTACGGTGGTCACGTGCGAATTTCAGTGGTGTTATCTCATTCTTGCGCTCGAAACTAAAGGCTGGCTTTGTTTGAACGCAGACTTTAGAGGTTTCTCTTTCGCTCCGTGTTGGCTCGTCTCGGCCTACCCCCTCCACGAAAAAATATCCCCTTCCCCTGTTCATTTTGCCTGACGAGTCGAGCATTACCATAGAAACTCGAATTTCAATTCAAATTTACAAAATTTCTGCAATACAGATTTCAACTAGACTTCAGAATCGAATGTACTAGATTACATTCTAAATGTATGCTTAATATCATCGAATTCCCTTCAGCAGATTTTTTTCTGTCGTAAGGGGCCATATGAAACAAAACACGCACGTTTTCCAGCGATTTTAGAAGGCAACTCCGTTGCCTAAAAACAGACCACGCGACCGTGACCAAAAAGTTCCGGAGCGCCGGAACTTGAAAGCAGATGATACGTATGGTAGATGTCCCTACGCGTCGCAGGCTGCAGGGTAGCGGAGCGCTGTCGCGCTGGGCTAGGAGGGGGGAGGCGCGGGGCGCGGGGCGCGGGGCGCGGGGCGCGGGGCGGGAGGGGGCACCGGCCCGGCCGCCCGGCGGCCCAGCGTCCCGAGAGGTGGCGTAGAGTGGCGGGGCGCGCGCAGCGCGGCGCGCGCCGCGCGCAACGCGACATTTCCCCCCTTGTATATAATGTAATGCCACACTAGCTGCTCTCTGCTCGCTGCGCTGCTCTCTGCATACTGCTCGCTGTATGACAGTACAAGCAGGCTGATACCTTCGTATCATCTGCTAAAAATACGAAGATACACATGCCACCAAATAAGCCTGACCTTGTTATATTCATTTTTCAGCTCGAAACAAGTCGAGTACATTGTAAATACTAGAGCGAGGATTCTCGCTCTCAGGAGACCGAGAAATTTTCTCTCACTCTTAGAGAGCGAGTTTTGGTTATCTCGCTCGATTACAGCAATAATCCCAAAAATCTCGACCTATTTGAGGGAGGGTTGGGAAACCTCCCCCTTTTTGAGTGAGAATTTATAGCCTTCATATTTGTTAATTTGAGTAATGTTATAGATTATTTCTCAATAAGAGCGAGGTTCCTAAACTCTCACTTAGATAGGACAAGAGAAAAAATCTCGCTCTTTTTAGATGAGACATCTCACTCTTTCATTTGCAGTGTATTACCATAAAAACAAAAACTTCAGCTGGTTTTAACAAGGGAGTATTCACTCACAAAATCTGTGACCCGACTAATACGCGTAATACGCTCCGAAAATGTACTGATTGAGCCAAAACAGGCGAAACAGCCCAAAACGACACAAAAATAAGGAAAATAAGGAGAATTTTGGCTATTACGCTTCTATTACGCATGCTATTACGCCTTTATTACGGATAGAGTGACCCGACTGCATACCTCCTCGTGTTTTAACTCCAAATTTCTCAAAACTGGCCGCCAACTTTTCAATGCGCCGCTGTAGCAGTGAACTAAGCGGATTTAGTTCTACCTCTCTGCCAACTTTCATCAAAACCCGATGGAAAATTGCGGTTTTGCATAAGGGACCGTTAAGATAATTTTTTGACTGTTGAGCTAGTACGCACACACTCTTTTTGCGACATGCACGCCGGCCGGGCCGGCCGCACGCAGGGCACTGCCACGCCACGCCGCTGGTGTCATCACATTTCTCATTTTACCGTGCAACGCAGGGGGGCGCCTCGCGCACGCGTCTCCACCAGCCCGTAGCAACTCCCTACAGCCGGGCTGACACCATGTCTCGGCCGCGCCGCCTGGAGCGGGTGAGGCGCGCGAGCGCTGTGAGCAGTTCTTTCCTTGCTTATATCTTCTGTTCAAAATCTAGTCGAAATGATCGGCATATGTCTTTTTGAAGGAAAAAGAACAAGGAATCCGATGGTATTAACCAAAATACTGAAATCGGACCGGAAGCGTATGAAAATAATGTTTGAAGGTGAGGTATGCGTTCAGGTGACGTGACGGACGGGCATATTTTGATTTTTTTCGAGGTTAAAGAAGCTTTTAACCGCCTAACAGTAAGCGAGTCGATTGTTGTCCAGGTCAAGCTGCAACAAAATATGTGAGTGTGATTTTCCTCAACATACCTAATCAGAAGAAAATGCGTTGAGAAGTTGTGCCGGCAAGATGGCCACCTGAGCGTCGTCCATTTTCAAGTCTAAAAATATAATACTTCTACTTCACATCGGAAAGGCATAAGTATCCTAAACCATGCTTTGATTCATGCAGATTCTAAATCTGTGTTTACTTTTTCGAAAAGTCAAAGGATTGCTGAGATCTCGATGGATCCAATTTGCAATGCACGGCTCGGCCGGAGCGCATCGTTTCCGGTAAAAAGCCGTTATGTGAAAAATAACCCATGCCTGGCGTCAAAATGTGTTTTAGAATACGTCTGAAACCTTCCTTCAACTTATTTCATTGGTCTTGAATTATAAATCTGGTTGAAATACTCTGAAATCAACATAAATCCCACATATGCGCTGCCCAAACGACCATTGAATTTTTCATACCCGGAACGGAGCGTCGGCTGCAGCTTCGCGAGTTCCATCACCAAATTGTTTATTTTAGTATATTTCAACCCGATTTGTCTTTCAAGACCAATGAAATAAGTTGAAGAACGGTTTCAGACGTATTCTAAAACACATTTTGACGCCAGGCATGGGTTATTTTTCACATAACGGCTTTTTACCGGAAACGATGCGCTCCGGCCGAGCCGTGCATTGCAAATTGGATCCATCGAGATCTCAGCAATCCTTTGACTTTTCGAAAAAGTAAACACAGATTTAGAATCTGCATGAATCAAAGCATGGTTTAGGATACTTATGCCTTTCCGATGTGAAGTAGAAGTATTATATTTTTAGACTTGAAAATGGACGACGCTCAGGTGGCCATCTTGCCGGCACAACTTCTCAACGCATTTTCTTCTGATTAGGTATGTTGAGGAAAATCACACTCACATATTTTGTTGCAGCTTGACCTGGACAACAATCGACTCGCTTGCTGTTAGGCGGTTAAAAGCTTCTTTAACCTCGAAAAAAATCAAAATATGCCCGTCCGTCACGTCACCTGAACGCATACCTCACCTTCAAACATTATTTTCATACGCTTCCGGTCCGATTTCAGTATTTTGGTTAATACCATCGGATTCCTTGTTCTTTTTCCTTCAAAAAGACATATGCCGATCATTTCGACTAGATTTTGAACAGAAGATATAAGCAAGGAAAGAACTGCTCACAGCGCTCGCGCGCCTCACCCGCTCCAGGCGGCGCGGCCGAGACATGGTGTCAGCCCGGCCGTAGGGAGTTGCTACGGGCTGGTCTCCACGTAAACTCGGCCCCAGCTTTTCAGCCTAAATTTACATACGGTTCTCCTGGGGACAACAACACTCCCTCTGCCCTGGCTGCCCCGCTGTCTCCCCCTCCCCCGCCTCCACAGGCGCACAATTATCCAGAAACTCCAAAAAGCGGGAAAAAATGATTTTATTTGTTAGAGGTTTCTCTTTCGCTCCGTGTTGGCTCGGCTCAGCCTACCCCCACCACGAAAAACTATCCCCTTCTCCTGGTGATTTCAGCCGACAAGTCGAGCATTACCGTAGCAGACCGTAGCAACTAAAAATTTCAATTCAAATTTACAGAAAATCTCTAGTTTAAATTTATATTAAACTTAAAGAGTGAGTATACAAGTTTACATACTATAAATGTAGCAAATATTATCAAAATCCTTGGAGCGGTTTTTTTCCTCCCGTAAGGGACCATATAATACAATTGACATACGTCTCAAAGCGATTTTAGAAGACCAATCCGTTGCCTAAAAATGTCGACCACAAACTGCTCGAAACTGCTTGTCGACACATAATCACTAGGATGCTTCACGTTTTCCCCCCGCGTTTTTGCGTTTCTGGATCACTGTGAGACTGGTGAGACGCAAGGGCGGGGCGGGGCGGGGCGGGGCGGGGCGGGGCGGGGCGGGGCGGGGCGGGGCGGGGCGGACGCGTCCCCCCCAGAGCCACGTATGAAATGGATCGGATAAGCGCCGGCGCGCGACGCTCCGACGGGGAAAGGCCCAGGTTTTTAGTGAACCCTGCGGGATGCCTCAGCTCCATTCACTGGATTCTTCCAGCGAGACAGAAAGTGCGGAGACTGGAAACGGGAAGGGGCGGGAGGGAGGGAGGAGGTGGTGGAGGAGGAGGTTGTGGAGGAGGTTGTGGAGGAGGAGGTGGAGGAGGAGGTGGAGGAGGAGGTGGAGGAGGAGCAGGAGGAGGTGGAGGAGGAGGTGGAGGAGGAGGTGGAGGAGGAGGTGGAGGAGGAGGTGGAGGAGGAGGTGGAGGAGGAGGAGGTGGAGGAGGAGTTGGAGGAGGAGGTGGAGGAGGAGGTGGAGGAGGAGATGGAGGAGGAGGGAGTCCGGAAAACCACCGGGAGAGGATGGGGGAAGGAAGGAGCAGCGGCGGAGGATCGGCCGCAGCACGCAACAGCGAGCTTTTGAGCGAGTTTTATTTTAGAGCCCCCTGGGCCCCGCCCCTCCTGCTCCCCGTAGTCGTCCTCCAGATGGATAGGCCCTCGGTGATAAAGTGGTACAGTTCTGCCGTGCAAGTTCTGCGCCTTACAGTAACTGCGTTACAAATCGCGCGCCTCGCCTCGTCAGCGACAGCGACGCTGGGAGAAACCCAGTCCCGGATACAGGGGGTGCGGGCAAAGGGGGTTTTGCCCCCCCCCCCTCTCCATAAGGACCAAACCGCCTTATGGGTGGGTACATGAGTTACAATCCGCCTGAATGAAGGCAAAAAGCACGGCTTTGCCCAACCCATAGCAGTCGGCTAATCCGCCTCTGGCAAAACCGATGGGTTCTTCATTAAAAATAAGAAAAAAAAATTTTTTTTAAAAAGGAAATTAAATCAAGCGTCCACCGATTTATCTAGCTTTGCGTGATTTTGTTTGCTTTATTTTGACTGATTTTTTTCTTGATTTTGTTCTGATTTTTTTCTAGATTTATCTTATTTTACTGTTCTCTTTGTTTCCTTCTAATTTTTATCCTGATTTTGCTTTAGAGTGTACACTGAAGTTTTCGAGTGAAGGACCCCTAGGGCTGAGCAGAGCCCAAGGTCCAGGCACGCAACCCCACTGCGAGTGAGGAGTTCCTCGGGCGGGGTGGTCGACCCCCGTGCGTGGGACGAGCTGGAGCTGGGCGGTGTCGGCATACTGTCCGCGGTGCTGCCTGCCTACACCCGCTGGCGGGCCGCGGACACACCCTTCCGTCACAAAACTTTTATCCAAAGGGGATGGGCAGAGCGGGCGGGCTTCAAGCACGAGCCGAATAGCCCTGATGCTGAACCAGATGTGCCTCGCCTCTCGCCGAGCCCCCCCGCGGCGCCCCACCCCGTCTACGAGCCGGCTTCCACTTCAAGACACGATCCCGAACGTGAGGGTTGCGGCTGCGGCGCGGCGGGTGCCGTGGAGCCACCGGCCCACCACCTCCCCACGGTCGGCCCACAATACGAACTCACGACCAGACGACCACCAGGCACGGACTGGCCCGGTCGGTGCCCTGAAAAGGTATCAATCCGGGCCCCTCTATTGGATTTTGCCCCTGTACGTAGGCAAATTCCAGACCGGGACCTTAGCACCCAGTCCGTGACTGACGACCACCGGCCCACCGCCGGCCCACCGCTAGCCCATCGCTAGCCCACCGCCCGCCCACCGCCGGCCCACCGCCCGCCCACCGCCGGCCCACCGCCGGCCCACCGCCCGCCCACCGCCCGCCCACCGCCGGCCCATCGCCAGCCCATCGCCAGCCCATCGCCAGCCCATCGCCAGCCCATCGCCAGCCCATCGCCGGCCCATCACCAGTCCATCGCCGGCCCATCACCAGTCCACCGCCGAGCCATCGCCGTCCCACTTCCGGGCCACCGACAGTACGCTTCACACTCCCTGCCTGCTCCACCCTCCTAGGAGAAGGGAATAACGACAGATGGACAATCTCGTTAGGGTTAAAGCAGTCAGAGCCACTGTGTGTGCCACTGTGTATGTGTGAGTGAGGGTGTTTGTGAGCGCGCGCGCATCGGTCATGACAATTAATTGGAACGTGCAGAGGCGCTGATAAAACTAAGCCGCGGCGATCCGCGCCGCCGGACTCAATACAGTGTCCTCTCGCATACACAGGCAGCGGCGGAAGCGCACCGACTCACCTTTGATAAAGTCCACGGCCATCTCCAGCCCGTACGTGTCCTTGTCGCAGTCGTCCAGGATGTGCGCGCCCAGCGTGATGCCCGGCAGCAGGTCCCGGTCGGCGTTGATCACGTCGAGCGTGTAGAGCATGGCCTCGAGCGCCTGGATGCCGCCCTGCGGCATGATGGGCCCGCACACCACCGAGTCCTCGCGCTCGTGCACCATCATGAGCCCGCCCAGCACCAGGTCGCCCTCCACCACGGCCTCCTTCTTGACGGGCCAGTGCACCTGGCCGCCGCCGCCACTCCCGGCGCCTGCGCCGAGCGCAGTCCGGTTGACGTCGCCGTCGCCGACGGGACCCGGGCCGGCGGGGAGGGGCACGTCGTTGGCCTCGTCGAGGTCCTCGCCGTGGTGGTGCCGGTGCCGGTGCGGGTGCGGCGGCTCCTCGGGCGCGCGGACGATCACATTGTCCGGGTCGCCCTGGTCCGCGGCCGCCCACCCGAGCGGGCCGGCCACGCGGACCGGCGCCGCGGGGAAGTCGTCGTAGATGACGTCACGGATGTAATCGTGGTGGTGGTGGTGGTGGTGGTGGTGGTAGTTGTAGTGGTGGTGGTGGCGGACCTGACCCTCGTGCTGCCCCGCCACCACGCAGGACAGCACGGCCAGGACGCACACCGCCAAGGGCAGGGTCGACATGGTCACGCCGCACTCATGCGCCCCGGAGGCCCCGGCCTCGGCCCAGGGCGCGCCCGTGCGGCGGTACGCTGGGCTGGGCCGGTGCCGGCCCGGGCGGGAGGCGGGGAGAGTGTGATCAGAGAGCAAGCCGACGGTCTACTGGCGGCCGGCCCGGACGGGCCCTCCACGCGGCGTGCCCCCCGCCCCCCGCGCCGCCCCCCCGCGCCGCCCCCCCGCGCCGCCCCCCGCGCCGCCCCCCCGCGCCGCCCCCCGCGCCGCCCCCACCAGCCTGCCTGCAGCCAGCCAGCGCGGCGCGCGCCCGGCGTCGCCCGCAGAAGCAACAAACCCCTCTACACGCGCGCCTGAATTTTTCATACAACCAGCAGCCGCTCCTCGCTTCACACACGAAGGTGATTTATCTCTCGCCCTCCTTTGTGAGCGCGCGCATGCGTTTTGTTTGTTTCGCCCAACTTAACTTATCGTAAATTTGCTCCACGTATCGCCGCCTCGCCGGCTCGCCTCCAGCTGGCGCCCGCTCACGCTCACTGCCCTACCCGCCGTAACGCGCGCGGCAGAGAAGAATGTAATGTGGGTCTGCATACCCCACCACCTCTCCCCTCCGCTTCGCTCTCTCTCTCTCTCTCTCTCTCTCTCTCTCTCTCTCTCTCTCTCTCTCTCTCTCTCTCTCTCTCTCTCTCTCTCTCTCTCTCCCCCCCCCCGGTCTGCTTCTCTCTTTCTCGCTCTCTCTCATTGCTCGCCACGCACCCCCGCATATTGTAGGGGTGAGAGGGGTGAGAGCTCCTCATTTTCCCAATCCGAGTCAAGAGGGCTTCGCTGTCGATTGCCCGGGCGGATAGCTCATTGGGGGCAGGGGCGGGGTGTGCGGCGCCCATACAGGTGATTGCTTTTTGAGAGACCGCCACCGGTTGGCGCGAGGGGACAGCGAATAACAGGATCGGTCAGACACAGCTTATAACGTACACAGTACCAGGATTGAGGCAAACCTATCCCGAAGCGGAACAATCTGGGCTAAAAAAAAAAGTACATATCGAAAAAAAAAAGGGGGGAAAAAAAGGATTTATGATGTATGCGTGCGTGATTGCGCTGCCCCCTCTACCCACACTGCACCCTGCTGAGGGGAGGGAGGGAGAAGGCACATGGAGCACACACGACCACCTGTTGCGTTACTTTTCTCCGAATAATCCAACTTGTTATTGAAGAAGAAGAGGAGGGAGGAGAAGAAGAAGAAGAGATAGCGCAAGGTATTCTCTGACGGAAACATTTCCAGCTGCCCAGCTTTTAGGCATAACTGCCAGCTCCGGCATATCAGGAAAAAATAAAAGAGCAGCGGCAAAACAATCATACAGCTGCCTTTACTTTGACCTCGCGAGGACCGCACATCTAAACAAAGAGGTGTCTATATGGAGAAGGTTCTATTGTTTTTATTTTTCCGTATTGCCATTGCGTGATAGCAAACCCTGCCCCCCACCCCCCAACCCTCGATAACCAAATAATTCGATAGCAATGCCTGGGGTGGGTGAGGCAGAGTGCGTGGCGCGGGGACGGGCGCACGCACCCAGCAGCAAACACTGCGGAAAACATCCTTTTTGATTCACAATATGTTTGTGTTCATCACTGGTCAGAAAAGGCGCTTTAAATTTGGGACAGCACATGACCTGTCGCTTGTCAATGATTTACAATGATTTTCATAGGCAGTGCTAGTGATTGAAAAACGTTGAATTGTAATTTCAAGAATCCCCGCGATCAGCCCCGCCCCGCCCCGCCCCGCCCCGCCCCGCCCCGCCCCGCCCCGCCCCGCCCCGCCCCGCCCCGCCCCGCCCAGTTCCCGCTTTCGCCTAGCTCTGCTCTCTTGACAGCCAGAGGATAGGGTATTTTACTCAAACCCGGGACCGGAAGTAAGAAGTAAAATGGAAGCATGAAATCGGAAACAGATGCTGGCTGCGGTCTGAGAAATTCACGATCGACTGATTGTTTATATTTTAGTTTACGATCAACATAACCACTTTTCTCTGCACGTCTCAGTTTTCTGGCCTATTGATATGGCCCGTTTTTAAGATAGGCCGTGTGCCAGTCCTTAGATTTTGTTCAGTACCGGAAAATATCTGACATCTGGCTAGGTTATGTTCCTCTCCGACTACCTTTTTTCTGGTTTCAATTGAGTAATCATGTATGATCCGCCCTACTAGTTCAACATAATTCACTACAATTCTACTTTTCATACTCGCGTAACACTCCGTACACATTTTACCTCTCAAAAGTGTACTTTTCAAAACAAAATACTCACAACATGTAGTGATCGCAAACTGACATATAAACATACAGTCGATCGTAAATTTCTCATACCGCGGTAGACCGCAGCCAGCATCTGTTTCCGATTTCATGCTTCCATTTTACTTCTTACTTCCGGTCCCGGGTTTGAGTAAAATACCCTATTCCTCTCGATCCGACAAAAACCGACCGCCCCCGCGGCAGTCGGGCAGCATGGTAAGTGTGTGCACGACGTGAGCGACGTGCACGACGTGCATTGTGTGCACGACGCGAGCACGCCACTCTCCTACCCTGCCACAGTCAATGAATTTGTTTTCTTTGTGATACGAAAGGTATTTAATTATATTGTGATGATCTTTGAAGGAAAGAGCAATGAAATATGAATTGCATAGTTGTTTCTTTTCTCTTTCTAAAACCATCATTATTATCTTATACACTGGAAAACAGTAATGTGACACAGGTCACACGTGATGGTGTGACCGAGCTTTCGGGAACGTTTTGTGGTGTGACCGAGCTTTTGGTAACGTTTGGTGATGTGACCGAGATTTTGGTCGCGTTTGTGGTGTGACATCCTACATGTTTAGCCTGTTACGTGGTCACATCACAAAGTGTGACCAAAACTCATGTCGCATTACGTGGTGTGACCAAAACTCATGTCACATCACATGGCGTGACCAAAACTGGTCGCATCAATTGACGTGATGACACATGTCACGTTAGTTTTTCCCTCGGTTTTTTCCAGTGTAATACCTACAATACTCGAAGTTATAGCTATTTCCGATCGCTATTCTCTGAAATAAAACGTCAACCATCGTATCTCAAGGCAAAGGCAAGGATGATCACACGCCTTCTCACCAGCAAGTGATTCATGAAAGCAGATGATGCGTATGGTAGATGTCCCTACGCGTTGCAGGCCACACGGAAGCGGAGCGCTTTCGCGCTGGGCTAGGAGGGGGAGGGCGCGGGGCGGGAGAGGGCACCGGCCCGGCGGCCCGGCGGCACGGCGGCACGGCGGCCCGAGAGGTGGCGTGGAGTGGCGGGGCGCGCGCCGCGCGAAATTTTCCCCCTTGTGTAATTATATGCCGCACTGGCTGCTCGCTCTGCCGGTTGCTCTCTGCTGGCTGCGTGCTGCTAGCTGCATGACAGTACAAGCAGGCTGATACCTTCGGATCATCTGCTAAAAACTGAGTCACACGAAAATGCGCCAACTTTACATTATCTTGACTTCCAGTGGTCGCGGAGCAGACTCCGTCAGGATCAGGACGGCCAGCACACGTACGCGCCCGAGGCGTGCTTGGGATTGAGTTAATTTTGTTGTCTGACAACAAACTAGCTGGGCTAGCAGGGACCTCGGAGGGCGCGGGACAAGGGGTGGTGGATAGCGCCTGAGGCGGCGCGGGGCGGCGCGGGGCAGGGCGGGGCGCGCTCGCAGACGAAACATGATATAGGCTGCAGCTCGCTCCACCGAGCGAGCTGCCAAGTTGGACAGGGCCGGGGAAGGGAAAGAGATAGAGAAACTACACAGGCGGCGCCAGGCGCAAGTTTATGTTAAACCGACCGCGGCTCACACCGCTAGGCTAGGCTGCTTGCACAGAGTGCTTGCACAGGGCCGGGCCGGGCCGGGCCGAGACTGCTGCTTGCGTTTGTAATTCCGTGACAGCTCTGCTCCCGCGGCTCCAGTTACACGCGGCGCGGCGGGACATGATGGGATGAAGGCAAGTGGTCGCACTTCTTCGACAAGGGACAGAGTTGAGGGGAAAGAGCGGAAAGGGGGAGGGGAGGGGCGGGGCGGGGCGGGGCGGGGCGGGGCGGGGCGGGGCGGGGCACGATGCCTCTCGACGCTGCTGCACACCACGAAAAAACAAGTTGTTTCCGGAGAAGCGCGCGACTCCATCCACCCGCCGCACCACGCACCTAACGACAGCGCGGAAACTTTGTTTTTCAGAGAGGGACCCATACATACATTATATTTTTATTCTTTGATTTTTTTTTTAAAAAGAATAAGTTGGTTCTTTTGAGGGAGATGATGGTGGGGATGGGTGGAGCAGTCATGAATAGGCAGAGAGGGTTCGCAATCATTATCATCATACACCCTGCATATTCATTCTGATGGGAAAAAGTTCCATGCAAACACGGTTCATTAAACATCTAACGGAATCAATGCGCAGCACAGGCCAGCAGGTCGCCAGCGGGGCGGCAGGAACTGTATTATATCGCCTCCGGGACTGGCGTTCCCAGTATTCCAACACCATTCGTTTGGCTGCACCGAAGGCAGAACCACGTCACGATGGCAGCGCCGCGCCCGACAAACGCACCCGCCTACTACAACCCCTTTACACTCAGCCCTTAGGCATTCCTGCGAGCTCCACCCCGCCCCGCCCCGCCCCGCCCCGCCCCGCCCCGCCCCGCCCCGCCCCGCCCCGCCCCGCCCCGCCCCGGACCTGCGGCAGCAGTGTAGTGTGGCGTACAGCCGGCGCACAGATAGTGCCGCGGTGCGGTGCGGTGGGGTAATTGGGCGAAGCGCTCCACGGAGGGGAGCGCGGCGCGCGTCAGCCTTGGGGCGGCGCAGACAGGAAACATTTGTCTCTCTCCCTCTCTCTGGGCTTAAATCTGAGAGTGCCCGGGCTGTATATCCCCGTAGGAGTATTTAGCTCTACGCTGGGAAATCCTTAAAATAGATTCAATTCTCTAACTCTATCTATCTTCTCGCTCACTCGCTTCCTCCAAGTCGCACACGCGACACACACCCCACACACCAACGTCAACGCCAAAAATTAGCTATGTAACGTGCAGCGGAGGGTATCGCCGGCGCTGCGGGGGGTATCGCCGAGAGCGTCTGTCTCCGGCCTCCCTCCCCCCAGGCCGGGCGCCGCGGCGCTACCCCCTGCCTCGCGGGGGTCCAGGATGAGGGGATGGTCCAGCCACGGTCTTTGCGCCGCCGCGCGCCCTCTGGCGGCCGACACAACAAGCCGAGGACGCAAAGTTGTCGTTGAGTTATGGCGCGCCGCTGCGACGGACTCACCTTTGATGAAGTCGACGGCCATCTCCAGGCCGTGGGTGTCCTTGTCGCAGTCGTCCAGGATGTGCGCGCCCAGCTTGATGCCCGGCAGCAGCTTGGGGTCCGCGTTGATCCGGTCCAGCGTGTAGAGCATGGCCTCGAGCGCCTGGATGCCGCCCTGCGCACGCGAGGAGAGGACACCGCAGGTCAGTAGGTCACGGGCGGCGCGTAATGCGTTTATGCCGCGCTTCAAGGCGACTAAACTCGGCTAATCCGCGCCTGAAGGCCTCGCGACGTATATTAAGAGGCAGGCGGTACGGGGGCGCCCACGCGCAGGGTGCAGGGTTAACGCCCGTAAGCCATCCGGGGGATTATCCCGCCGTCAGGCAGCAGCGAGCTCTGCAGGGCCTTTAACAAATCGAACGGCAGGACAGGGCGGCTGGCAGGGTGCCCGTACCTGCGGCATGATGGGCCCGCAGGTGATGCGGTCGTGGCGCTCGTGCACCATCATGAGGCCGCCGAGGACGAGGTCGCCCTCCACGACCGAGGCCAGCTTCATGGGCCAGCCGTGCAGGGTGCCGTTGCCCGTCAGGTTGGTGCTGTGCTCGTCATCGTCCAGGTGTCCGAGGCCTGCGGAGGGCAGCCCGGCGCCCGGGCCGGCCGCGTCCAGCATTAGGGCCTCGGCGCCCTGCTCCACGACGCCCGCGCCGCCGGCCACCAGCAGAGCAGGGTCTGCCCGGTCGAGCACCTGCAGCCCGCGCGCCGTCTGAAAGTCGTCGTCGGGGACCTAGTGCACCAGAAGGCCGTCATTTATTAGTAAGAGATTCACGGACCCAGGGTTTTCCAAATAAGTAGGATTGAAAATGAAAAATTTTAGAGAAAGGGACATCAAAGAATTTTTTAGAAAAATTAGGACCCGCAATATAATAAGCAGACTTACCACAAGGTCGGGGCGCCGCAGCTTCTCCCGCAGAAGGAGGATGGCGTCCTTGACGGGCCTAGCCTTGTTGGCGAACACAACCTGCGCGAAGTCCTTGTCACCCGCCGACCACGGCTCGTCCGCCACCATCATGGCCTCGGGGAGGTCCGACGCGTCGCTCATCGGCACCGTGGCCTCCGCGTCAGGCGCGTCCGTCGGCGACGGTGACGTCCCGGGTTCCTCCTCCGGTGTCCACGCCTCTTCGTCGCCGAGCAGCCCCTGCAGCAGGGTGCCGTTGGCCCAGGGCGCCGTCGTGTTCCAGGGGGCCTCGTCGTCGGCCGTCGCGTTGTCCGGGAGGGTGAGGGCGAGGCCGGAGGGGGGCTGCGCCTGCGCCAGCACCACCAAGGCCGCCGCCAGCACGTGGAACCACCACGACGACCGGGGGTAGCGCCTCACCCCCGGCCGCGCGGCGCCGAACATGCCTCGGCCCGCCGCTCCCCTGCAAACAGCCACGCAGCGCGGCGCACTTGAGACAGGCAGGCAAGCCTAATCTACGAGGAGATTGTCCGCCCCGCCCAGCCCCGCCCAGCCCCACCCACCACCCCGCCCCGCCCGGATACTTGAAGGCCGGATTGCCGACGGACAACAAGCAGAGACGCCTGCTCGTCTCGTCTCGTCTCCCGCCGCACCCCTGCACAAGCAGGCCCTCTCGGGCAGGGATGCTGATCGCAGATAAGATAGCAATCTGACTTTTTTTGTTTTTTTTTTTTTTGTTTTTGAGACGAGCTGGCTGAGACGGGTGCAGAATAAGAATAATCAGACGTCTTCGCGGGGCGGCCGCGTCGTCGTGCGGGAGCGGGGTGCGGCCGGCCCGGCCCGGCCCGGGCGATTCAGATTAAAAAGCCAAGGCTCATAGCCGCGGCCGCGAGCGGCCTCAGATGACTTGGAAAAAACCTTTTCGATGCAAGTCGGCCGGCGCGGCCGGCGCGGCGGGAGCAGCCGCTCTGCAACGCGCGCTGCCAAGGGATTGCAAAAGTGAGCAGCCAAAGAGACCTCCTCTTTCTTTCTGTTTCCCTCGAGAGGGAGGGGTTTGAAAGAACAACAACAAAAAGAGGGCCTGCTGCGGAGGATGGCCGTTGGGAACACAACACCGAGGCGATGGCCGTCGAAATAAAAAAGAGGCTTCTCCGGGCGTGGTGCGCGGGGCGGGGCGGGGCGGGGCGGGGCGGGGGCGGGGCCGCGCCGGGCCGAACGGGACCGGCCGCGCCTACACTACACGGCACCGCCAGCCGCAGACGCCACCACTCCACTACTCACTCTGAGCGAAGTCGATGTCAAGATCCCATTGGCGCGGAGGGCTTCTCTCCTGCAACAAGAAGGGAATGGTCTCATCAGGTGCCGAGGAGAGAGCAGCGCGCGCCCTTCACCTGTCGGCTGTCGGCGAGGAGCTATAGGCTGCGCGTAGGGCGGCGAGGAAAGGGCGCCCACACAACTGGGGTGCAGGCCCAGGAGGGGGAAAAAAAGGGTAAAGGCGGAAAGAAGACACCCCTGGGTTACAGCACACACTCTCACAATCCTACGAAGAACTGGGGATGCATACACTACACATAAACCAAATTCATCGTAACCTATGGACAAATTTATAAAATCTCTCCATAATACGAATCATTTTAGGTTCCACTCTGGTTTTTTGACAGCAAATGAAACCCGACAAACATCTTTGTTTGCAAGAATCACATCAGTATTGTACGAATGGTTGAAGTTTTGTAATATACAAATATTATTCTATTAAAACATTAATTATTAAAAAGCAGTACAATGAACGACAATGAATCCATTCTTCCAATTATGTTTAAGTATAAATCATCAAGAACTAAAATAGTATTATCAGACTCTTCTTTACTCTAGTATGCAAAGTGAATGGTTGTCGAGATGGCAAACATGAATTAAACAAGTAATAAAGGCTGATTGTGGATATGAGAGGCAAACGGAGAGAGATAATTTTTTTTTAATGAAGTGTTTGCAAAATTATTCTAATTCCAGGAGCCAGATATAACTTTGACTTACTTAGACAACATCAGCCCAAGTGATGATGAGGATGCAGAGTTCCATTTGGTTCCATTAGGAGAGGCAGTTATGCATACATAACCTCTTAACCTCAACTGGAACTGGAGATATATTAGATGCAGTTCAAATCGATGGACTTGCTCCACGATGCAATATTCAACAGGGAGAGGAGCAAAACGTTAAAGAGACAGTAAAATGAGAATATTGCCGACAGGCATTGGACTGATTTCTTTACAGCAGCAAGGGGAGAGGTACGAGGTGGCGGGCGGCGGCGCACGGGAAGAGCTGTGGTAGTGTCGTCAGAGGGGCGCGCTGGCGCGCTCTTGCGGGGCGATCTCGAACCTCAGCAGATTTGGTCATTCCCTCCTACGTCATAGGAGTGTCGAGTCGAGCTCTCCCACGACGCTATGGAGTTCATGTGACTGGTGACTGGTGCCATCTATCGAGGAGTCCCGGGTCCCGATCACTGAAAAATATCCTCGTAAATTTACGATATTTTTTGTAATTTTGATTTACAAAATATGTCGAAAATTTACGATTGCCCATTCTTGCTCGTCGGTTAATTCCAAGTCGATAGGGAGTGCTTGTAAATTTACAATTTAAAATTGTAATTTTACGACTTTTATTATGGAAAATTTTCCCGTAACCCTTACGAGTATTTTTGACAGTGGTGCACGGGTGACACTCCCCCGCACCGTCGCGAGTCGCGACACTACCGTCTGATCGTAATTAGTCGGCAGAGCGATTCTGCTGCTGGCACTCGTCGGTGCTCTCTTCGAGTGCGAGAGAGACAGTATTCTCGCACCCCTCTGTGGTGTCCCTGAGAGCGAAAGAGACAGATAGGGGAGTGTGTGCACCGGAGCGCCGGAATCGCTCTGCTGGTCTGCATAGCGATTCTAGTGCACGGCCTCCTCGCTCTGTCTCTCTCGCACTTATAAGGCGTACGTCATGAGTGTGAGAGAGACAGCGAGGAGGATGTGTACACCGGCCAAATGCCCAAAATGCTGAATTGGTAAAACTTCAAAAGTCCATAACTTTTTTGTTTCTTATCCGATCGGGCCGGACGCGTTTGCAATCGAAAGGTGAAATCTTTGCGGTCAAAATGAGCTATAGAACTTGTCAATACGACCAGAAATAGTATTTTTTATCAATTTTAGAAGACTTTTGTACCTTTTGCCCATGGAATTCTTATGGAAAACTTCAAAAGCATTTAGCGAGTGGTTCCCAAAGTCCGATTTCGAAGTTAGAGACGGTTTTCGAATCGTCTGGTGGTATAGAATCAGGAACTGAACCAACCTAACGTCGGAAAAAACTTCACTTTTTTTGGACCACCCTAGCCGCCTCGTCCCTCGCCCTCGCCCTCGCCCTCGCTGACGCTGTAAACAAAGCAGTCGACTCGACAACATAGCGTGAGTGCAAATTAACGCTTGCAGTTATCGTAAATCTCACAATGAGTTTTTAGTATGTGAATCAGTCCAGTATCAGTCGGCAATATTCTCATGTTACCATCTCTTTAACGCTGTGCTCCTCTCTCAGTCGAATATTGCAGAGTGGCCGTGGATCAAGTCCATCGATTTGAACTGCATCTAATAAGAGGGAGAAACAACTCTGAATTATGGTGTACATCTTTTGTGAATTTTTGGTGAATTTTTATGAATTTTCCTATTATTTACCTGAATTTTTTCCAATTTTTTCGAAATTATCCTGAATTTTTTTTCCAAATTTTTCGAAATCATCCTGATTATTTTCTGCATCTTCCTGAATTACGAGGTGTACAAAAATTTCAGAGTTATTTCCCCCTCGATCTAATATATCTCCAATTGCGGTTAAGAGGTTATGTATGCATAACTGCCTCTCCTGATGAAACCAAATGGAACTCCGCATCCTCCTCATCACCTGGGCTGTTGTGTTGTTGTCTAAGTTAGTGAAAGTTATAGCTGGAACCTGGAATTGGAATAATTTTTCAAACACTTCACACATTATCTATAATCCTTTGCCTGTTACCAAAGTTCCCGCCTATCTTTTCCACAAATGTTAGAAAGGTCCTGGCTGGCGGGCTAGGCAGCTCTCTGATTTATTTTACTTTGTAGTTTACATTCACATTTACAAAACCGGAAAATGTTTTCCGGAAACAACCCGGAGACTTGACGAGAAAATGTTTGCTGTGCGCTCTCTGTCTCCCTCCCGGGGATGCGAAAGTTCCTGTGTAAACAGAGCCGTCCCGTCCCGTGCCGTCCCGTCCGGTCTCAGGGGCAAGGGCAGGCTGGTGCCCGGCTGGGGCCAGGCTGGGGCAGTACAGGGGCCCCGTGGGGTGCGAGCCGAGGGGCAGGAAGGCACTGACGCCCTCTGCATACGGCTGTTGTGTCGTGCTTCTTGTGGATGAATATTTGAGTGCGGGAGGGACGGGGCCGGCGCTGACTGTGTGTGTGTGTGTGTGTGTGTGTGTGTGTGTGTGTGTGTGTGTGTGTGTGTGTGTGTGTGTGTGTGTGTGTGTGTGTGTGTGTGTGTGTGTGTGTGTAACACACGGCGGACGACGACAGTCAGCTCAATATAGTGGCCCCCTCTCGGCCTCTCGGAGTGTTTGGCGAGCACTCTGCTAATCGCGAGCCGATATTATTGGATTCTCCCAATCGACCGGAAATGAGAGCGGATGGATCCGCCATGATGCCGCCGGCCGGAGGAGCGGTGCGGGCACCACGATCCAAGAAACGCCAAAGTTAAAGAATTGTTATCTGTTTATTCCCTCTTTATTTTTTTAAAAAAAGCAGTTCATGCTTTTTTGTCGGCGCTCCCACGCGAGCCCGTAGAAGCTGCCACTCTTAAAATCCTACGATGAATTCTGATCGTATTATGAAAGATTTGATCAGTAGGGTACGAAGAATTTTGCGCTGTCATAATACGAACAGTGATGTTAGTATATTTCGGTGATATTTCTTCGTAGATAGACTTTCTCTATACACGCACGGATTCCCAGGAGAGTTGGAATCCCAGTGAATGTCCTGGAAAAAAGTAGTTTGTCCCAGGAGTTTTGCCTGGAAAACCCAGGACATCCCCTGGGAAAGATGATACCTCCTGGGAATGCGCAAATTCCCCTGGGAAATCCAGGACTCGTACGAAAGTAATTCTCCCATACATTATTTAGATAGGACGAATAGAAGAGGATCGACCTGTTACGCTTGATTTCAAGCGTAATCTCAGTACGCTTGAAAACGGGGCGTACGGCTACGCTTTAGTTTTACCAGTGCAGTATTCAACTCAATTAACGTAATAAGAAACAAAAGGTAAGCATTTAAAAAAAAATCTGTGACGCATGCGCGCAGAGCGCAAGTTGACAAATTTCCATATTTTACAAATTTGGCAAAGTTGTATGTTATGCGTAGCTGGCAGACAAATATGCCGTCGTTTGATTTCGTTTCACCAACAGATCACCAAATAAAGTGTTCTATCTGAAAATGACCTTAAAAGCTTTGGCGGGAAAGAGATACAGGGAAATGTTTTCCGGAATCAAACGATAACTTGACGAAAAAATGTTTGCTGAGGAGAAGGAAGAGAAGGAGGAGGAGGAGGGGGCGAGAGGAGGAGGAGAGGGAGGAGGGGGAGCAGGCCATTCAGGAATTCAAAGCAGTAGGGCACATTTTATCCCCGTGATTCCTCTCCCTTTTCTGTACACCCGAAGCGTGTCGATTTCATTGAATCATTGCTTGGGAAAGCACTCGAGGCAGGGCTGACGCGGCTGACGCCAAGGGGACGCCGACGAGACGCAGATCTCCCGTTTTAGTTTCTGAAGGATTTCTATTTCGTGTCAAGCCAAAAAAATGTTTACTGACAGCATTTTTCGTGTTTTATTATTAAAAGGTATGCAACTTTACGATTGGGAACGTTAAGTTACGACGAGTTACGATCGCACATTTATGCTCGTTAAGGAATAACAAGTCGACTAGGTGTTATTATTATAGCTTCGTACATTTACAATTTGATATTCCAGCTTTGCGACATTTCTGATTTAAAAAAAAAAATCCGAACCCCTGACCCCTGCACACATTTCTCAAAGTGGTAGAACGAGGTCTGTAGCGTGATGTCCGCAGGACCATGTCGTTAATCCCTTATACCGACGACGAGCAATCGACGATGAATGCACCGAGGGAGACAGAGAGGGGAGGGGGGTCTTATTATTTAGGGTGGTTCTCGGAAAATGAGCGGAAAGAGAGAGAGGGGGGGGGGGGGCGTGAAGCGGGCAGTAACCCTCCCCGCAGTCCACAGCTGGAGGATTTGGCGGGAATGAGGACTTCACGACGGGGCCCCACCGCGCGGGGAGTAGAGGAGCAAGGGGGTGAGAAGTCGCCGCCCCCCCGGGATAGGGGAGAGAGAAAGAAAGAGGTCCTGACTACTGGCACTTCTAGGCCTGTGTAAGCCAATAACTTGCGTCGAGGGGAGAGTCTCGGGAGAGTCCTTTACATTGAGATGAGCTTAGGGCTTATCCTTTTTTCCATTAACTTCCTAGGAGGAAAAAAAGGAAGAGGCGGAGGTGGGTCTTCGTGTCCACGGCGCAGGGCCACAATTAGAGATTGCGTGTGTAGTAATGTTCACTAAAGAACCACCATGACGCGGATCATCCGCCAACGCCACCCGCTGCGAGTTATTATGTATCTCTGATCAATACCGAGAGTACACGGCTTTTCTCAACAAGGCTAGTTTTTCATCACCGCATTTTTCCCCCCTTCAATCTAGGCGTAGGCTGGAGTGTCCCGAACCATTTTCTTTTTTTTTTTTTCCTTTCCCTTTCCTTCATTCTTCACCACGCTATATTCCGCGTTTCCCGTTTGCGATTCATCATCATTCATCATTCGGTGAGCAGCGGCAGGCGACTCTGATCTCACTCCGTGGGGCGGAAGGCGCGCGGCCGCCCGGAGCCGGGCCGGGGCCGGAGCAGCGGGGCGTATGTGGATACACATGAATTATTTCCAGTGTCAGCAGATCTGCTGGAGATGGGCCGATGGGCCGATGGCGCCCCTGGAGCCGCGCCAGGCCGGGCCGCAGCACCACCGCGCGCCACACGCCGCCAGACCAAATTACTGGACTTACCCCGCGAATACATCACAAAACAACGCCCACCATACAATTTATTGCAGACTATATACACGGCAGACGGACCCGTAGCAAGCAGCCGGCCGAGTAAAACAAGAAAACGGCGCGGATAACCTTATGGTGTGGAGTGCTACTAACTCCAAGCTTTTTCCCAAAAAAGAAAATCATAAAAAAAAAGTCTTAAGCAGCGATCCTTGTCAGTTATCATTTTATGAGTGCGGTTTGGAGACGTCCTCGACGCCGCTACGCCGCTACGCCCGCATGCGGCGCCTCGCCCCGTCCGCCGAGGGGGTGATCACTCATACAAAATGTGTACAATGATTATTTTTTAAAAAACTTTACATTTTTTCTCTTTTATTTTTGTTTGTTTTGATTTTTCTTAATATTTTCAAAAACGAATTTCACAACTAGATAAAATTTGATTCCCCCCTCCCCAATTTCTGACTTTCTTAAATTTTTAATAAAAGTTTTTTTGTTTATTTGTTCTCGATTTTTAGGGTTTTCCTGCGTCTTTCGTCTCCAATTTTCCCCCCTTTTTGATGCCTTTATGGTCTGTACAATGATTTTTTGAGGTGAAGACCCCTCGCCCTCCACTGAGTATCGTCGTCTGAGTATTGTGTCAGCTGAGCGTTCCCGGCTGAGCTGAGCACCAGCCTGCTGGCTGCGCAGTTTGTCCCCGTCAGATCTCGGCACTGCGGCTATTTATTATCCGCCGAGCGGCCGGCCGGTGGCCCCCGGCGGGGGCGGCAGGTGGCACACTTGCCAATTAACGTGAGGAAAGGGGGAGAAAAGACGGAAAATGGAGGAACACTGAGACACGGGGGCGGGAGGGGGTGGGGAGGAGGGTCGCCAAACACGGCGCGCAGCTCCTGAAACCACCTTGCGAAGAGGAACTTATTTTATAAATTACAAAATTCTTTCATTTGCAACTTTTTAAATTATAAAGTCCACCATTAAAGAAAGACATTCTAGAAGACGACGACCTTATTTGTATATTTGGACTTTGAGAACACAGGTAAATCTTTCCGCGTCCTTCTAAAGTTGTAAGTGCTGTAAGTGCCGCCAAATGCCGGACGGACGGGTGACGGGCAGCAGGCAGGACGAGCGTGAGTGTTTGAGCATAAATAACACGGTAGCCCGCCTGGACCGGCTCGGCCCGGCGCGGCTTTTACCCGCCAAGGCGCTTGCAAGACTTGAGGAAAGTTGTAAATCACAGCGGGCGAGCCAGCCGCCGCCGGCCCGCCGGCCGGGCCCCGACCCCGACCCCGCACACTTTCTACACTTTCTACTACACCGGGCATTCCTCCGACTCCTAAACTACTTTACCGGCCCCGTCCCCGGGAGTTCACCCTCATTTTTCGAAGGGCTGCCGCTTCCAGCTCGGATTATTTTATAATTTTTTGGAGTGTTCTGGCATTGCTACGATACGCCTGGGGAAAAGAATACAAAAAAGTGAGAGGGAAATAACCGTAAACCGGCGGCCGGCCCCAGCCCCCCGTGGGGTGGTGGGTGCGCCCGCGCGCCGGCCGGGCCGGGCGGGCTGGGGCGCCCCCACCTGTTGGCCCTCCTGTCGTACAACAGGCCACCAGGGCCAGTAGCAGGCGCGCCTGTGTCACATCAAGGCCTGGAAACGCACTAGGTTGAGTCGTGGACGAGGCGCGATACCGCGTTGGGGGAAGGTTATGTGCAAAAAGTATAACTCTCCGCGGCTAAAACCAAACACATATTCGGAAAGCTGTTGGAATTTGCCGTGTAGTAGGCCTTTTACTTAGTCCAATAGTAATGTTTAACGTGTCAAAATCCACGATCAAGAGGCGTGCGGCAGAGTAGGGTAAAATAGGTGTGAAAAACCATGTTTTTTTGTTGAATTTTCTTCTCACGCACGGGGTAGAAGTACGCATAGCGAAAGGCCTAATACACGTCAAATTTCATCAGCTTTCAGGATCTCTATTCAATTTTTACCTGAGATGTATACTTTCTTCACATAAGCTTCCCCCAAAGACGCTGTTTTGGCTGGTATCGCGCCTCGGCCGGGTCTCATCCTGTTGCGTCTCCACGCCCTGGTCACATCGAGCACAATATTAAGTTGAACATTGTGCGTGGCAGAGTCTATGCAGGTCAGCAGGGCGCCACGGAGGCTTCCCGGAAGGGTCACAAGGCTGCGAGGGAAGGGTTGGCGCGGGCTGCTAGGCGCGGCGCGGGGCGGGGCGGGGCGGGGCGGGGTGGGGCGGGGCGGGGCGGGGCGGGGCGGGGCGGAGCCGGAAGTGGCGGCAGCAGCAGCGGGGCGCGGCGGGGCCGGGGCCGGGGCCCGCTCGTGCATGAGCCGCCCTGCTTGTGAACTCGCTTGTAAAATCATTCGGCGAGCCAACGAGCCAAGACACCCAATGAGGCGAGGGGCGCGCCGTAATGACCATGACCGTCATCAGCGTGAGCAGCGGGCGAGGAGGGCCCGGGCCCGGGGAGGGGAGGGGTGAATGGCAACAGTCGGCGGCAGCTCAGGACCTCGCACTTTAACCTCGTTAGTTTTAACGAAATAGAAAAAAAAGGAACGCGCGCCCGCGCACACACACACAAACACCCCCCCCCCCCCACACACACACACAAAACAACTTTAAACCTTCGGAGAATAAAATTATATTACGCATCGACTTGGCATTCATGGGAAACAGGGAAACAGAATACTTCGTAAATTTACCTCTTTTGGCGTCAGAAGTAACATTACCAATTATTTTGCAAATTTACGAGAGTATTTTCGCGCATGAGTTGCGAGCAGCGGCTCAGTTCACCGAGTGAGAGGGGCGGGGGGTTGAGGGGGCTCCGCCTATAGGCGCACCTCGTGCGCAGAACGCCCGCGCCCGCTCGCTCGCAAGTAATGTCTCGGGGATGATTTACTCGGGCGGCTTGGCGGGGCCGGGCCGGGCGCACTGCAGAAACAATAAATAAAAGTGTGTGTGTGTGTGTATGTGTGTGGCAAAACACAAAAGACAGCGGTTAGCGGCTCCCTGGACACATCAGTCAGAGATACGGAGCGTGTCGCCCGGTCCAGGGGGTCCAGGGTCCAGGCCCAGGCCAGCGCGGCCCCGCAGCGGCCCCGCCGGCGCGTCACCTCAATCACAGCAACAGACGACGCGCTCCGCACCACCGCTGCAGCGCCCAAAAGTTTATCCCCGGCCGGTAGCGAAGAGGAAGGCAGGGGCACGGCGGGAGAGGGCAGGGCACAGGGCAGGAAGGTCTCCACCCACCCACCCCTACGCTGCGCCTGACAAGGACGGACGACCCGGCCGGCCGCAACAATTAAAGTACCGCGGGAGGGCAGTCGTGGCGGGGCGAGGCGGGGCGGGGAGCAGCACCAGCAGCAGCAAATGTTCCACCTGAGTATCCGCGGAGGCTGAGCCGCAGCGAGGGGGGAAACAACTTTGAATTTCAGTCAACAATTTTTGTGAATTTTCGCAAATTTTGTGAATTTTCGCAAATTTTGTGAATTTTCCTTCTCAAGAGAGAGAGAGCCTCGGAGTAAATCCCAACGGGGGGGGGGGGGGGGGGGGGGGGGGGGGGGGGGGGGGGGGGGGGGGGGGGTTGGGGGGGGGGGGTGGCAGTAGTGGTGAGGTTTTGGGGAGGTGGTTTTTGGGTTTTTGGTGTTTGTTTTTAAATTTTTGGTAAAGGGGGGTTGGGGGTAATTTTTGGGATTGTTGGGGGGGAAAGGAGGGTTTGGAATTGAGTTCACACAAATTGTTTATGGAGTTGTGTAAATAAAATTGTTTTGGGATGTTGTTGAGGGAAAGATGGTTGAGAGGAGGGAGAAATAAAGAAAGTAAATTAAGGAAGTGTAAATATTAAATAAAGGAGGGAAAAGATTGAAAGTGTATAAAAAAGAAAAGTAAGAAAGATTGGTAAGAATATATGAGACAGTTATAAAAAAAAAAAAAAAGAAATTAAAGCAAGTATGTTATTGATTTATGGTTATTACATTGGAAAAATTATTAGTAAAGGAAAGGTCCTTGGCAAATACGAATTTCAATACGACATGGAGGTGCAAAAGTAGAGTAAGCGCATTACGGGCAGCGGCTCGGCTCGGCTGCCCTCCGCTCTGCCCGCCCCGGTCGGTCTGAGTGATCCCAGATGGAGGGCTGGTGGTGACACAGGCGGCACAGCGGAGGTGGCGGGGGTGGTGGTTGATAACGGGGCTCTGCGGCCGACACTGCATGTCACTTGGGCGAGAGAGATGGCGGCACGGGTGAGAGCTGTAATGTGAGGGCGTTCTGTAACCTCCCTCCTTGCCCCTGCCCACTTCTCACTCGGTAGATGCCCTTCGTTTTGAAATGTAATTGTTCCCTTACTTTTCCGAAACACGCGGCAGAGTAGAGCGACGAGGAATTATTCGGAGATTGGCAACTCATGTGATTCTCATTTCACTTAAAGTTCTTCTCACTTATGTGAAGTTACTTTCATTCGCGAGAAGTATAATGTGAAGGGGGAGTCTGGAGCCAGCACGGGGCGGGCCGGCCTCGCCTCGCCGCCTCCCGACCCCTCCGACCGTCGGCGAGCGACACGGCTCGAGGCCTCGTGGCATCACAACATTTTCATTGCATTGAAACGCAAATTGAAATCGACGGGCGGAAACTACTTTGGATTATTGCAACCTTTTTCCTCGCTGCTTTCAACAAGTAAATCAATTATCTTCTCCGCACAGCTGACAACTAGGACGGGGAGGAGAGTGCGTTCCAGGGAAATTGTGTTTCAATTTAACAGAAATGTGCTCGGACCATACCCCCCCCCCAAATTAACAGAGGAATTAACATTTCATTAAGTTTGTTTCTTTCTATACTCCCTGCGAGTCCCATTCTGTTTCCAAGGGGAAGTTCCTTTTATGAGGGTGTGCAAGTGTGCAACACTGGGGGGCAGTTCCTTTATTCCCCCCACTCACCATGCAGTAAATGGTTTTACGTTCCGCAATGAAGAACACACAGTTCGCGATGACGTAAGCAGCCCCGCCTTTTACACACATACACACACCGTTCTTTCCCGACTCCACTTCAAGAAAAAAAGACGGGAAATAAGTCGTCGTAAAAAAAAATTTAAGAAACAACAAATCTGCGTAACTGTCGGCATGGCTAACACTGCGATCCTCCCAAACCTTGGTCCAGCCCCGCGCGGCCCCGCCTCCACCCCGCCCTCGGCCCCGCCCCGCCCCGCCCCGCCCCGCGAACACAAACCCTATTAAGAAGCCGTTATGCGCGAAATTGCGTCAGAGCGTAACGAAGTCTGACGATGGTCGGGAAGGCGAGGAGATTTGAAGAGACCCGAAAAAGGGGAATAACACCCCGAGACTCGTTCGATTTTTACCCAACCGCTGCGGGTTTTACCGGCCGAATTGAATTCCATCCTCTCCACCGGGCGCGGCGCGGCGGGCGCGCAGCTCGCCTCGCCAGGGGCCGCTGGGCCGCTCTGTTCTAACCTTTTCGCGGGGGCAGAGTCTGAATTGAGGATGTAGCACAGCGCCCCGCCCGGGCCGGCCCCGCCCCGCCCCGCCCCGCCCCGCCCCGCCCCGCCCCGCCCCGCCCCGCCCCGCCCCAACCTACCGCTGCACGCGCTTGCTCCATTCTTCGGCTGAATGCTGTACTTCCAAAGCGACACATTCAAAACGGTTTCGGTATCGCTACTGTTCCCATCCGCTCCACGCGCTCAAGGCCCAGGTGGGCACAGTGGAGCCACTTGTGCCGCGGGAGGGGGGCAGCCGGCAGCCGCACACGCCCACATTTTGTACCAATTTTTTGCCCCTCTCATTTCGTTCTTCTCGCATGAGCAGCGATGCTATATAGGGGCGGGTACTGCATGCGGCTCAAACGCTCCCCGCATGCAGTATAGAAAAGCGGCGCGTTATTTATTTTTATATATGTATGCGATAACCTGTCAGTAAGCGAGAGCTAGCGAGAGTCGGGGATCGGAGACAATGAGAAGCAGATGGGAAGGGTTGAGCGGAAGGGGAGGGGGGGGGGTATTGCCGGGGCGAGTTGTAATTACGTCTGCTGGCTGAAGGGAGACTGAATTAAAGAGCTATTTGAAATTCAGTCAAAGGAGACGTGAAAAAAGGTCACATCGGCGTCTCGGTAGACAAGCACACTGGAGCGCAATCAACCGAAATCACGACTTGAAAATTGCGAAAAAAAAAAGGGGCGAGGGTGGAAATGCATATAAAAGAAGCGAACCTTTTCCATTGCACGGCTGGAGAGGGACGAAGAAAGGACGCAAGTTGGGCCGGTAACGTAAGTTGAAACAACTGCCATGGAAGTTCCCGCGACAGTTCTTCCCTTCGTCCCTTGTAAACCGGTAAAAGAGCAGGCTGGCACCAGGGGAGACCGGCGCAGATAAAAAATGGGGGGAAAATGAGAAAACTATATTGCGAACGGAATGGGGGAACGACAGAAAGACAATGATTTTGAGTGGGTGGGACCAATGGTCAAAAAGGGAAAGAAAAGAGAAAAAACGGCACGACCGCGACCGACCTCGTGTTGTGACCCCCGTGGGAACTCAGGACAGACGCGTGGAGAGGCCCGCTCAAACGAGGGAGAGAGGGAGGGAAGGAGAGAGAGGGGCAGAGAGAGGCGAGACACAGAGAGAGAGAGAGAGAGAGAGAGAGAGAGGGGGGGGGGGAGAGGCGTATCGCATTCCCTACAGGGTTAAAATTTCCCAAATCAACCAGGCCCAAAACAGGTGTGTCACCGATTTGGACCAAACTTGGTAAAAAGTCATGACCTAGTACTAGTAAGATGTGTGCAAAAAATTAGGCATGTCGGCCGACCCGTTTTGGCTGGGCAGGCACACCCCTATTTTGTGGTATTAGTGCAAATCCTGTGTAGGGTTGTATACAATTGGCTATAACTTTTGAATGGCTCAACCGATTTCAGTGATTCAAAGTGCATTGGAAAGAGAACAAAATTTACTATCAGAAAAGTAAGGTCTGAGAGTTGTACAGCTCAAAAAAAATTTCACCAAAGTAGTATATATCCCCTCCGGTCACCTCACTTCCCGCTGGTCACCTCGCCTTCCCGTGGGTCACCTACCTGAGTAAGGGTCTGGGGCGGCGCCTGGGGGGTGGGTGAGGAGGGCGGGGCGGGGCGGTGCCCTATCTCCAGTGCGGTGGCTCTGGTCGGTCACCTGGCGTTCCCGCCACTCAGCTCATGATTTTGAATTTGTTCTTTTTTTCTCAACCTCTCCGCGCACATCTATATGACTATGAGTTTCTCGTATCGTGGGGGGATGTCTCGTTCTCCCTCATTCCACCCCCCTCTCCTTTTCTCTCAACCCCTGGAAAAGTATATAAACGGCTGTTGAAGCGAAGAGGTTACACAGACACGCACCGGCATACGATCTTCCAACACACATCACACACAAACTCTCGCTGCTACAATGGAAGGTGTACATGCCAAGCACTACAGCCTCGGAGCCGGCGCAGAAGCCATCATCAGGAATCAGTACGAGTTCGGATTCTACACGGAGCTAGTGTTCGTACGCAACGCGTCATACGTGTGCTGTCCGGCACACGAAGCTCTCTCATTTTTGAACGATGATGTCTTCGACGCAGCCATCCAGTTCCTCAAGGATCAAAACTACTCTACAGGCCTTAACTTTGGCCATGTGTTGTTCCCGAAGCGTAACAGCGTCGACGAGGAATGGTCACTCTCTCTCGTCATGAGTAACGCCGGGGTACAGTCTGAGCTACCTGTCGATGTCAACATGCTCAGTGCTATGAAAAATATTTCGGATCTGATCACCGCCCAGATCAAACACAATAATTGGCTTGCTAGGGTTGACAATCACCATTTTGATGCCATGATGTACGCTGTAGCAAAACGTATGTGGGGGAACGATGTGTACAAAAATGGTGACATGGTTATGGGTATTTTCTTAGATGAAATCGATAAATTTGGACCACGTGAAACTGTTATGTTATTAGAAATGCTTAAATATGACCAAAAAAATGTGTTTCGAATGGTAGAAATGAAGCAACTAGTGTTAAACTGATTGTTAAGATGTTTTCAAAATAAAAAATTGAAAAAAGAAAAAAATCTGTACTTTTTTTGTGAACATTGACCTTGCTGCCCCACCCAACGATACGTGTGCGCATTCCGTTTCGCACGAGCCTCCCCTCCCTCATCGGGACAGAGCTGAATGGGAGAGAAAGTCCACGACATGAGCTGCATTGCTTCAGACGTTTAGCTGTAAACGAACTCCGTGGGGGGAGGGGGAGTGAGAGAGGCGTAAAATACTGTTCATATTTTTTTATCTTTTCTAGGCTTATGACAAAATTGATGATTTTTAATAACAGGAAAGTCTTCAGACAATTCAATCCCAGAATAGTATCGTCTACCGTGGTCGCTTATTTCACTGGCAGGGGCGGCGGGGACGGTTACAGCGCTTTCCGTTGAAGGTGTTGAGGACTGGACCTTCGGTGCGCAGCTGCTCAAGCGTCTTCCAAGACTCGAAGGGGGCCTTGGGGGTGAGGACAACGTGCGTCCTGTTGTTCAGACGGTCGTCTTCCTCTGGCAGGGGGTCTAGGAGGACGACGCGGGTGGGGGTGCGCTCCTCTGTGGACTCGAAGTTGGCGTCTAGGCTGATGCTGGTCTTGTAGTCAACACGGACTTCTCGCTGTAGGACGTCAACGTAGCACCACACAGAGTCTGGAAAGAACGGGTCGTTGACGACTTTGGCGGGGCACAGCTTCTCGGAGATCAGGAGAGGGAGGACGTCTTTCGTAACGTCATTGATGCACTTTTCGTCGTAGTAATAATAATCAGGCTCTCCCGAAGGGAATGTGCCAAACACGTGTTCGGCTTCCACGGCGTAAGTCTGCATTGTGCGGTGCGGGGCAGTGCAGGGCACGGGTCTATTGGTCAGAGACACAACAATGGTCAGGGACACTACTTACTGGAGGGCTGAGCGAGGGTTCAACTTATAGGGGAGAGCCCGTCGGGCGCAGGTTGGGGGTGGGGTGGTAGAAGTAAACAAAAGAGTATGAGCTGGTATCGTAGAGACTTTGGAGTCAGAGTAAGGTGAAAGGATAGGGGGGGGATTGTACGCGACATAAACTGCTTTGCTTCAAACATTTATGTGTAAACGAATTCCGTGGGGGAGGGGGGGGAGTAAGAGAGGCGTAAAATACTGTTCATATTTTTTTATTTATTCTAGGTTTATGACAAAATTGATGATTTTTTTTATAACAGGAAAGTCGTCAGACAATTCAAGCCCAGAATAGTATCGCGTAAGGACACCAGCAAAAATTATAGAAATACTTTTGTGTGGAGCAGTTGGAGAAATGTGTGGAGCAGTTGGAGCAATGTGTGGAGCAGTTGGAGCAATGTGTGGAGCAGTTGGAGCAATGTGTGGAGCAGTTGGAGAAATGTGTGGAGCAGTTGGAGCAATGTGTGGAGCAGTTGGAGCAATGTGTGGAGCACTTGGAGAAATGTGTGGAGCAGTTGGAGCAATGTGTGGAGCAGTTGGAGAAATGTGTGGAGCACTTGGAGAAATGTGTGGAGCAGTTGGAGAAATGTGTGGAGCACTTGGAGAAATGTGTGGAGCAGTTGGAGCAATGTGTGGAGCAGAACTTTTCGAGGTTTGCCGGTCCTTTTCTATGTGCAGAATAAATGCTGCATGGCCAAATCGTTCAACAAAACAGAAAGAAACGGATCTTTGGCATTCTCAATCATGATTTCCCTTTTTTCTCGCCAGCCCACGTTTTTATTCGCCAAATAACGAATACTTTCGGTGAAATTTTGTAACGATTTTTTCTCGTATTTATTCAGGGAGAAGAATCCGCGAAGCAGGTTCCAGCAAATTTCATTTAGAAAGCATGTGAGCTCCTTTCCGGCATTCTCGAGAGTTACAAGTCGTATATTATGATCCGGTTCCCTCAAGAACCGTATTTTATCCTTATGAAGTTTTTGATGATTAAGCCATACATCAAGGGAATGTTCACCCTCTGACTCTTCTTCGCCACTCATCTCTTCGTCGCTCATCTCTTCATCAGTGCTCGCTTCCTCCCATTTCTCCCACTGAACGTCCTCCTCCTCTGTTTCGCTATCCTCCTCTTCATCACTCTCGTTCTCATCTTCTTCCTCTTCATCACTCTCGTGCTCATCTTCTTCCTCTTCATCACTCACGTCATTATCTTGTTCCTCTTCCCCTTCATCACTCTTGTGCTTTTCATCTTCTGACTCACTTTTCTCTGCAAACTCCCGATCTTCTGATGGGTCATGAGTGTGAGGCGTACTATTCTGTATTTCGATGTGATTGCGGTTATTCCTTGTTGTTATTGCTGTGGAAGGGCAGTTCCTCTGCGCGCATTTCCAATAGGTTTTGTCATTTCTTCTAAGTCGCAAGTGAAATGTAAATCCCTCTGATACAAGTTTTCGACCCCCGCTTTGCAGCTGAATGATTTTGAAAGACATATTTACGTGTTGGACGTCCGATGCAAACTGTTATCTATTTGAAAAAGAGTGGTGCTTTTAAACACAAATCCCGACTTTTCGTAGCATACGTGATGCGAGTTGAGCGTCATGAGCGGAGTTGCAGACTAATTTAATGACTTACGAAAATAGTAGCCATTTATGAAAGAAGTTTACGTACGTAAAGTGTAAACGCACACACTGCACTGTCCGTGCTAGTCACACGTTCACGGGCTGGACACTGACCGTCAGAGTGCGCGCCCGGGTAGACGAGCGGACTAGGTATATATACATCTATATGTATAGGTATATATACATCTATATGTATAGGTATATATATATGTATAGGTATATATATATATATATATATATATATATATATATATATATATATATATGTATAGGTAAATATATATATATATAGGAATATATATATATAGGAATATATGCATAGGTGTGTGTGTGTTAGAACAATAAGGGCACGAAGCCACATGATCTGGAAAAGGGGGAATCTCGAGGTGGTGGGATTACGTCACTACCCGCATGAGGCGCGCACGAGTGGAGAGGAGGGAAGGCCCGCGCGCGCGAGAGGGGAGTGAGATGAGGGCCAGGATGCGGAGAGTGTCAGCGCACCATATATTTAATGTTTAACGCCTTGAAAAGCTGGATGGATTGTCATCAGTGTATTCTAGGATAGTGTGTTTGTTTGTGTGTGTGTGTGTGTGTGTGTGTGTGTGTGTGTGTGTGTGTGTGCGCGCGCCGGTCCCGAGCGCGCGTTCCAAACATTTCACTCGTAATGATGCATTCGGACGCTCCGCAGTGCATCGCGCCGACAGCTGGGCTCGTCACGGGGAGGTTACGGTGGTTGCGGCCGCCCCCATGTCCGTGGCCTTTGTCTTGGCCGTCGCGAGGTTTACCTCGACCGGGTTTGTTTCATTCGTTTGAGATGTCTGACGAAGTCGAAACCGGAGTACGGCGCTTGCTTCCTGAGATCGCCACGCTTGGGGCGACCATATTTTTCCGTGCGGAAGATACCGAAAAATGGGAATGTGGTATTTACAAGGACGGTTACAATCCTTTACGCACTAACGACCTAATGTATAAAATGGGTGTGTGTACGAGATACGGGAAAGTTCATCCCCAGTATAAACTGAAGGCTTCTAGACTAAAAACGTTTGAGGGTTGGCCAAAAGAGACAATGATAAGTGGGGAGAAAATGGCTGATGCTGGTTTATTCTGGACGAGTACAGATGACATGGTGATATGTTTTTGGTGTGGTGGCGGCCTAAAAGACTGGGACGCTGATGACGATCCATGGGTAAACCATGCAAAGTGGTTCGGGCGATGCAGTTATTTGTTGGAAAGGAAGGGGATAGACTTTGTGCAAAACGTACACGCGCAGGTATGTGTTATTGTTGTTGTGTTTGAAAATTACTGAAAGAATCACTGCTGTTTTTAATAAAAGCTTTTTTCTTTTAGTTGGATACAGCAGGAGAAGTTGTCGTTGATACGTCTATGACAGAAGTGAAGAACATGGATACGTCTTGTAAAATATGTTTAGAAGGATCTATCAATACCTTGTTTTTGCCTTGTAGACATCTCGCATCTTGTGATGTGTGCGGGTCTTCTGTAACAGAGTGTGTCATTTGTAGGAAAATAATTGACGCGACTGTGAGAGTCTTTATTGCATAAGAATTTTTTTTTAAAAAAAAAGAAATGCTAAATAAATGAAAAGAAAAACGACTCAAAGTTGTTGTTGTTTTTTCCTACTAGTGAAGCGCCGTACCTGTTATTTTATGTGATATTGTAAATAAAAAGAGAGAGAGAGTTTCGAGGGCTAGACGGCCATGATGATGTAAATAAAAACTACTGTATATATTACCTGAACTGCAATGCGTACTCTTATTCGCCCTCGCGTCCCTCTGCCGATAGGTCGATAGCTGAGTATGAGAAACTCTTTCGTCACGACTCCGACACACATTCATATTCACTAGCAGAAGAGAACGGGTGACCTGGAAACAAAGCAAAACAGCGAGTTAGGCATCACAATATATCGAAACAAAACTAGTAACAAGCATAAAAATGGACATTCGCTTCCAACACCCTTCAAACATTTTAATCGTGGGTGGTTCTGGCGCGGGTAAAACATATCTCACAAGGAGGCTGGTTGAGAACAGACAGGTTATGTTTAGTGAACAGTTTGAAGAAGTCATTTGGCATTATACTGAGTGGCAAAATATCTATGAAGAGTTGGAGAGAGAACACGGCGTACGCTTTGTAGAGGGGGCCCCCCGCATGGATCAATTTCCTACCAACAGCAAACCGAAACTACTAGTTGTTGATGATTTTATGGATGAGTTAAAAAATCCCGAGTTTCTTAAAATAGCTATAAAGGGGACACATCATAGAAATCTTACACTAGTGTTTCTTTCTCAATGTCTGTTTCCAAAAAATATGAGAGAAATAAGTCTTCAAGCCCATTATTGTATTCTGATGAAGACTGCCAGAGATTTGTCACAAGTTCGTTCGTTTACAATGCAAATAAATCCTAAAAATTGGAGAGCACTTTTAGAAGCTTTCCAAGATGCAACACAGGAGGGGCATAGCTATCTTCTTTTTGATTTTCATGTCAGGCAAAAGGAACACCTGCGTTTACGCACACATTATTCCCTGATGAATCTACCATTGTCTACGTTCCTAAAGACAAGTATAAAAGTGGAATACTGTGTGAGATGAGGTCATATTAGTTGCTGTTGTTAGAGTATAAACATCAGAGCGGGGGGATGGCTCCCAAAGCAGCAGTGCATAAAGATTTACTGAGAGTCTTGGCTAAAGCAAAACCATCTCTTCGAAAAGTTATTTTAAAACAAGCAGATAAGGCATTAGTTTATTCAATCTGTGAAATATGTCATAACACACTATCTGGTAATGTCAAACTAACACCCGCACAGAAAAGTAAAATATCAAGACATAAAGACACTTTAAGAAAACTTTCTACAAAAGGAGGGACTTGGCAAAGTAAAAAGAAAACCATAAACCAAAAAGGTGGTGCATTCTTACCTCTGTTGTTGTCCGCTCTCGCTCCTATCATCACAGATTTAATTTTTAGGCAACGGAGTTGCCTTCTAAAATCGCTGGAAAACGTGCGTGTTTTGTTTCATATGGCCCCTTACGACAGAAAAAAATCTGCTGAAGGGAATTCGATAATATTAAGCATACATTTAGAATGTAATCTAGTACATTCGATTCTGAAGTCTAGTTGAAATCTGTATTGCAGAAATTTTGTAAATTTGAATTGAAATTCGAGTTTCTATGGTAATGCTCGACTCGTCAGGCAAAATGAACAGGGGAAGGGGATATTTTTTCGTGGAGGGGGTAGGCCGAGGCGAGCCAACACGGAGCGAAAGAGAAACCTCTAAAGTCTGCGTTCAAACAAAGCCAGCCTTTAGTTTCGAGCGCAAGAATGAGATAACACTACTGAAATTCGCACGTGACCACCGTACTGCCTTCTTTAAAACTACTTCAGTTTTACTGAAACTTGCCCCGGTTCTGCCAACTAAATGTGTGCCTCAAAGAATGAGTTCCAATCGTAACGTTATGAGAGCAGTGATTTTTTTCATTTTATTTGGTTGGCATGTTGTGTCAACAACGCGAAAGCAGGCCAAGCATGTCCGCCATTGCCGGTGGCTGATGTGCCCACCTCGCGACTTTAAATCATTTTTTAAAGTTATCGAAACGTTGACAAGGCGAACTGAATGCATAAACAGTAGTTTTAAACCTGCGGAAAACGATTTGGTAAGTTTGACTTCGATCTGGTGAGCAGAATTCTTGAAATGATGTACATTTACGTGTACCATTTTGTGTAAACAACGCCTTAACTCCGCGTTTTCCCAATAGAGGGCACCCCCCGTCGCGGCCGCGGCGCGCTTGCCCGCTGGTCCTGGGCGTACCAGCGGTATTAGTTAGGGCCCCGGTTCGCCCCTTCCGTGCGCCCGGTGGAGGGGAGGTTATTGTTGACGTTCCCCTTCGGCCGTGGCCTCGCCGCCCATGTTTTACCGTCAGAAGGAGAGCTCTCTTCTCTCCTGCTCCTGTCGATTAAATGTCGGCCGAACTGTCGGAGAATATTCAGTACTTCAAACCCGCCTTATCAATTCGAACTTAGAATTAACAAGCCACTATCTTGACTATCGTAAACTAAACTAAACCAGTCGGTTTTCTTACAGTCTTATTATACACTCACAATATTTTATTTTATAGAAACTCCGTTGTCTACCAGGATTTCGTGAAATCGTATTTTTCAAAAATGACTTCCTTGGAACATTCTAAGAAACTTGTTCTTATTCCTCATGACACCTTGACAAAATTACAAGACAAAACATTACTGCATCCGAGCAATGAAGTTATAAGTGAGCTTGATTCTGAAATGAAAAAAGTTTTATCTCAAAAAGCATCTGACAGTGAAAAGTGGAAATTATATGATCAGACATTGCAGCGTTACCTACATTTTATAAAAGAGAAAAGACGTCCAGCAGAAATATTAATGTCATCTGCAGAAGAGACTCCACAGGCGAAAGAGGAAAACACAAATGACGATGAGGTTATAAGAAAAAGAATTTTAGATATAGTACCGAGTAAAAGCAAACAAGCAGCCAGTGCTTTGTTTGACATTCTCAAGTCACCACGGGGGCATGATTGGGTGAGTTGGGAGCCTCATGGAGCTGTAAAAATAGAAGGTGTTAAAATACCACAATCAAATATTATAGATTTGATATCCGACACTTCACGTTCTCGCAAAACAGCACAAGCTGTTGGATGGATGCAATTTGCACGGGTTTTGAAAACTCTCAATACTCCACTTGAACTAGTCTCAAACGTGCAATATAAAAATTTTATTCGTGACCAATCAGGGTTAGGTTTGCACGATGACAACTCAAACACACAGACAGAAAAAATCGAAAAGGCACATCAGTCCCCTTTCCCGCCATTCTCGTCCAAATTCAAAACGACACAAAGGCGAAAACCCACAATCAAACCAAAACGAGAAACAAGAGGTATCTCAAAACGGCGAACAGAGCGTAAGTGGATTAAATGGCGCGCTTGAAAAGATTTATCACCACAGGTCACACCCTGCTGGCTTCAGTACACCAGCGAGACTACACGCAGCTACAAATGAAACCATTTCGCGAAACCAAATCGAGTCTTTCCTGCAAGGCGAAGATTCATACACTTTACACAAACCGGCTAGGAAACATTTTCCCCGCAATGTGACATATGCTGACACTGTCGATTCATGTTGGCAAAGCGATCTCGCCGATTTCAGTCAGCTTTCAAAAGATAACGACGGAAACAAGTATATCATGATCATCATAGACGTCTTTAGTAAATATGCATGGACTGTGCCGATTTCAAAAAAGACAGCTTCATCTGTAACTGACGCGGTACGACAAGTTTTTGATTCGACGGAGCGACGCTGTGGTTATTTTTCAACGGATAAAGGTGGAGAATATGATAATAAAATACTTAAAAACTTATTGAAAACTCAAGGTATTACTTACTTTCATACCCACAATCCTGACACAAAATGTTCCGTAGCAGAACGCTTCATCAGAACGTTGAGAATGTCGCTTCAGAAGTACTTCACGCATACGGGAGATTACCGTTATGTGGATGGACTTTTAAATGATGTGACACATGCATATAATAACAAATATCACAGGAGTATAAAGATGACTCCAACAGAAGCTAGCAATCCGAGTCGGATGTATGAGGTGTATAATAATCTATACGGAAAAAAGTTATGTCAAAAAAAAATTAAGCCGAAATTTCATGTCGGGGATCACGTTAGAATTTCGAGGGAGAAAAGGCGCTTTGAAAAATCGAGCACATGGAATTGGAGTGATGAAATTTACAAGGTCTCAAAAGTTATTCCACACCTGCAACCAGTTTATCGAGTAGTCGATATAGATAATGGGGAGGAGCTCATTGGCACTTTTTATTCATGGGAGTTGAACAAAGTTAAGAAACCTGACCACTTCAGAATTGAATATATAGTGAAGACGCGCGGAAAAGGCGCCAGTAAGAAACATCTCGTCCACTGGAGAGGTTATCCTGTCTCCAGCAGATCTTGGATTTTCGACAAAGATATAATTTCAACGTGAACATGGATTTCCATATGGTGCTTCCGAGTAACTCATCACCCGACATTTATCCGACGAATAAGACAAGTCATTACAAAGTGAATCTTGCCCAACAGAGTGAACTACGCGGGGATTGGCAGGTAGCGCTCTTAGAAGCACACTATCCGAACACAATCATTAATATCCGAAAGGGTGAAAATTGGATTAAAATAGTTGATGTTCCTCCAAAACAACCGGCGTTTTCAACTTCTTCACAGACATCAGGGCCTAGTTATACACTTGAACACGACTCCGATTTAACGAATATTAAAGATCTCCCCGTTAAAGTAAAATTATCCCTCAGAACTGGCTTCTACACAACCACTGATACTTTTATAGAACATTTCGCCGATGTTGTGAAACCCCTCACTATTGACAATCCCAATTTCGAAGTGGGGAAAACAGACAAAGATATTTTTTACATGAAACCAGCTCCGTCATTCATAGACTGTGCCGTTGTTTTTGCTCCACATCTCGCCAGACAGCTCGGGCTCACTCATTCAGGCCCATACCATACTAGCGACGAGATTCGAGGAGTGAGACCCATTGATTTATCCATGGGGCAACCTGACCAGATGTACATATATCTTAACATACTGAAAGATCAGATTGTCGGACACACACGGGTACCACTTCTTCGCACCATTCCTCTGGATACAGAAGCGAAATTCGGTTCAATGTCATCATATTTTTTTGATAACCCTATATACTACGACCTCTCCACTACCTCTTTTAGCGAACTCGAAATAGATATAAGAACGCACACGGGTGAATACATGCCATTCCATCACGGAACGTTAACGCTAGTGTGCCATTTTAGACCACGCCCAACTGCATAAAGATGTCTCCATACACTAGTTATTACGTAAACCAGGCCCAGACGGGGGCTGGTATGGCGTACTTCTCGGGTCTCTCAAACCAGCGCGGACATGGTCTAGGTTCATTTCTCGGCGGATTATTCAGACAGGTTGCACCATATATCGGGGCCGGAGCACGCTTTATCGGGAATGAAGCGCTAAAGATCGGTGGACAGGTTCTCGGCGACGTCGCGAGAGGTGAAAAACCTTTGGACAGTGTAAAACGTCATGCAGCAGAATCGGGGAGATCTCTCGTAGACCGTTTGAGTTCAAACATGGGAGGAAAGGGTATAAAACGCAAGCATGTACACGCAAACAGACAGTCTGGTCGAGGAACGCACATGCGAAGGGGTGCTCCTATAAAACGAGCAAGGCAAATACACGACGACATATTCAGTTAAAACATGTCTTTCTTACACCACTGTTCTCACGAGGGTCTGCGGAGCGAGCTCGATCTTTGGGGACTACCGCCGACACAAACTGTCTTAGAAGGTAGTAAAATCGTTCCGACAAAACCCACCACATCTATAACACAGCAAAACTCCATAGAATTCTGCGTCCCGGGTGTTGGATCTGAATACATAGACCCTAGTCATATTTCGCTTGCTCTCACAGCTAAGATAGTACAAGCGGATGGGACAGACTTTCCTGCAGATTCCAATAATGATGCGGCGCCTATAAATTATTGTCTTCATTCTCTATGGAGCCAAGTTGATGTATGGTTAAACGGTAAACTTGTTTCACAATCTTCTCTGACTTACGGAACAAGGGCATATATGGAATCCCTGCTTAATTATGACACCCCTGCTAAAAACTCTCACATGGGGATGCGGATGTGGTATAAAGACACGGCAGGTGAGTTCAACACATTAACGACGGGGAAAAACTCAGGCCTCGACAAACGAAGAGAATTAACAGGAAAGAGTAAACCATTTCAACTATTAGGCCCTCTACACTGCGACTTCTTTTCACAGAGTAAATTTCTTTTAAATAACGTAGAACTAAAAGTAAAACTCACTCGAGCTAGGGACGCGTTCACATTAATGTCAACTAAACAGGACGAAAAGATTGTAATTCTGGATGCTACTCTTCTCGTACGGAAAGTTAAAATAGCACCTACTGTTCTCTTGGCTCATGCTGCAGCCCTCGAGAAGGCTCCTGCCCGATACCCGCTTACCCGCGTCGATGTAAAATGTATCACAATCCCCAATGGGCTAAGGGATAAAAGCATACCGAACCTGCATATGGGACAGATTCCAAAAAGAATGGTAATAGGATTTGTCACTAATCAGGCCTACAACGGTAGTTACAGACACAACCCTTTCAATTACGAACACTTTGACCTCAACTATCTCGCCCTCTACGTCGACGGGGAACAAATACCCGCCGTCCCCCTCACACCAGACTTTGAACATAATCTTTACGCCGAAGCGTACAACACCACTTTCTGCGGAACAGGAATACATTGGAAAGACGAAGGGAATGATATATCGTATGAGGAATACTCCAGGGGATATACACTGTTCTGCTTTGACCTCACACCTGATCTAAGCGCTCACGAAGGGCATTGGAACCTACAAAAACAAGGGGTTGTGCGGATGGAGGTGCGTTTTAAAAACGAACTTACTTCAGCCATCAACTGCATAGTTTATTCGGAGTTTTGTAACCTCATCGAAATCGATAAAAACCGAACGGTCATAGTTGACTATAACGTTTGACATGGACGGTACAACACTGGAAACGAGTCGTCCGTAACGACCCCCATGCATCACGCATTTTTCAAGGAGTATTCGCAAGCGACACACTACCGCGAAGACTAAAGTCTTTACCAGCTCTCCTCATAGTCAACTCGGACCCCATCTCAAAACCAGGCGCGCACTGGTTGGCGATAAGCATCGACGCAGAAGGAAGAGGAGAGTTCTTCGACAGCTACGGACTAAAGCCTTTCATTCCCAACCACAAACGCTTCTTAGCAAGACTGTGTAAATCATGGAAATATAATAATATGGACCTGCAAGCTCTTGGCTCGTCTGTGTGCGGACAATATTGTGTTATGTACTTACTTTTTAAGGCTCACGGTTGTACTTTGTTTGATTTTGTCAAGAGATTTTTCTCTGATAATTGTAATAAAAATGACAGAATAGTTGCTGATATGTTTAAGCGTTATTCCAAAAAGATAAAACTTTGCGATGACTTTCCTGTTATTAAAAAAAATCATCAATGTTGTAACAGACGTAGAATAAAATAAAATAAACTGAATCCACATCTCTTTCTTTCACCATCATACCGACGAAAAGAGTTCAGAACGAGACATCCCCCACGATACGAGAAACTCATAGTCATATAGATGTGCGCGGAGAGGTTGAGAAAAAAAGAACAAATTCAAAATCATGAGCTGAGTGGCGGGAACGCCAGGTGACCGACCAGAGCCACCGCACTGGAGATAGGGCACCGCCCCGCCCCGCCCTCCTCACCCACCCCCCAGGCGCCGCCCCAGACCCTCACTCAGGTAGGCGACCGACGGGAAGGCGAGGTGACCGACCAGAGCCACCGCACTGGAGATAGGGCACCGCCCCGCCCCGCCCCGCCCTCCTCACCCACCCCCCAGGCGCCGCCCCAGACCCTTACTCAGGTAGGTGACCCACGGGAAGGCGAGGTGACCAGCGGGAAGTGAGGTGACCGGAGGGGATATATACTACTCACCAAAATTGACATATTTAATAACTTCAGATCTAATTTCCCACCGAACGCTATCTTGGAATTCAAAAATTTTTTTTTGCTAGTCTATTGGACTTATGTCAATACTCCTATAAAAGCATTTCAAAAGTTCTGCAAAACTGTGGGATTTATAAGGCACTGTTTACATTTCAACATTTTACGATATCATGATTTTCTTCTTGGAGCACTCAAAGTCATTCGTATTGAGGCTAGAATGGTAAAAAGTGATGAGATTTTATGGTTTATGATTAAAAGTCAGAAAGAATCAACAAGAATGAAATTATATTTTATAAGATTACATCAGTCTGGCTGGTACATCTTTTGGTCCCCTGGTAAAAAGAAAGAAAAACAATACAAACAGTTCCTTTTAAAAAATTGAATGTCATGAGACGATTCTATAACATACCGTTCTTTCAATAGATTTCTGGCATCAACGCCTGGTCCTCTTTGCTTCGTTGTCCCTGGTTGTTGGTGCAATTACTGGTGCACTGAAAGAAAAGAATGTTAGAACAGCAAATTTCCTTTTTATTTTTTAATATTATTAGATGAGACAAAAAATAAAAACTTACCGTAGTTTCAGTTTTTCTTTGGCAGAATATGAATCCTTCCTTTGTAGTGCAAACCTTTTTTTCATCTTTGCTTAGAGGATTTACAACAGATATTATGTCTCCTGTTGAAAACAGCATAGTTGTAAGAAAAATGCTGCCGAAGGGACCATCAAGAATGTTCAGCTTCTCAGATGAAAGCCTTACCGTTTCAACAGGATACATAATATCTGTTGTAAATCCTCTAAGCAAAGATGAAAAAAAGTTCGCACTACAAAGGAAGGATTCATCTTATGCCAAAGAAAAACTGAAACTACAGTAAGTTTTTATTTTTTGTCTCATCTAATAATAAAAAATAAAAAGGAAATTTGCTGTTCTAACATTCTTTTCTTTCAGTGCACCAGTAATTGCACCAACAACCAGGGACAACGAAGCAAAGAGGACCAGGCGTTGATGCCAGAAATATATTGAAAGAACGGTATGTTATAGAATCGTCTCATGACATTCAATTTTTTAAAAGGAACTGTTTGTATTGTTTTTCTTTCTTTCTACCAGGGGACCAAAAGATGTACCAGCCAGACTGATGTAATCTTATAAAATATAATTTCATTCTTGTTGATTCTTTCTGACTTTTCATCATAAACCATAGAATCTCATCACTTTTTACCATTCTAGCCTCAATACGAATGACTTTGAGTGCTCCAAGAAGAAAATCATGATATCGTAAGATGTTGAAATGTAAACAGTGCCTTATAAATCCCACAGTTTTGCAGAACTTTTGAAATGCTTTTATAGGAGTATTGACATAAGTCCAATAGACTAGCAAAAAAAAAAATTTTTGAATTCCAAGATAGCGTTCGGTGGGAAATTAGATCTGAAGTTATTAAATATGTCAATTTTGGTGAATTTTTTTTTTTAGCTGTACAACTCTCAGACCTTACTTTTCTGATAGTAAATTTTGTTCTCTTTCCAATGCACTTTGAATCACTGAAATCGGTTGAGCCATTCAAAAGTTATAGCCAATTGTATACAACCCTACACAGGATTTGCACTAATACCACAAAATAGGGGTGTGCCTGCCCAGCCAAAACGGGTCGGCCGACATGCCTAATTTTTTGCACACATCTTACTAGTACTAGGTCATGACTTTTTACCAAGTTTGGTCCAAATCGGTGACACACCTGTTTTGGGCCTGGTTGATTTGGGAAATTTTAACCCTACAATAACCTCGGCAACAGAGCGTAATCAAACTCTCTAAGCAAATGAAAGCTAGCCGCAGCGTGCAAGCTGCGCCGTGCAGTCGCGTTAATGGAAGTGCAGGGAGTGAGGGGGGGGGGATGATGTGAAAGAAGACCATTCACAGTGAAACGCACTCGGGCGGGCGCTGCATGTAATGGACGCTACTGTTCCAAGGCCAACAGCAGCGCCGCCGGAGTACAACTCGCCTCCGCAGCCGCCGCGCACAGCCCTGCCTGCCCTGGCCAGTCTTACGGGTAGTTTTGCCGCGCACCCACCCGTAAAACTTTTTTTTTTCTTCTTTTCGGAGTGAGAGGCAGAAAATCATTCTGGATACCACAGCTGGGCGGGACAGTTGCTCGCGGGCGGGGCAGCTGGGCCGGAGCCTTGCACGCGAGCGAACTAAGCTGCCATTCGGACCGGACCGGACCACGCCCGGCCCGTCGGCCTTGAACAAACCCCCTTCGGGCGGATCATAGCGATCGCAATCGGGCGGGCAATAGAGCCTCGCACCCGACATCTTCTGTCTCTTTTCCTCAAGTTTGCGTCAGGTGAGAGAGAAGGGAATAAAAGATATATGTCGGATGAGGCTCTTTCTCGCCCGATTGCGAACACTTGCGAATCACAGCGGTAGACCCGCAGTCAGTTATAGTCGAGGAAATGTGGAGTCACATTCGTTTGAGCGTTGATTCGAAGTTCGGTGAGGCCCCTCCCCCTCCCCCTCCCCCACATCACCACCAGACTAACACTCTACACAGCTTACGTTGAAGTGCACCGTGAACTACAATGAACCCCCGCGCAGCACTGTTGTATACACGGAGAGAAAAGTTTCTTGAATTTCAAGATCAGGTCTTGGATCTTATGGAGAACGCCTTTGGGATCCAAGACTGAGTCTTGAAATTCAAGAAACTTTTTTCACTGTGTACACCGCTCTGGGACTCTCTTGCGTGACACGTGAATGTGTGCGACCCTTAAAAGTAGATTCAATTCAAATTCATTTGTATTCCCTGCCCCTTTCGACCTCCAACAAGGTGCGTACCGTCAGCGGCCATGCCCTGTAATGACCTGCGGCGGTGGTATCACGCGAGTGTGCTCGTGCACCCCAGGCGGCCCGCTGACCCAACACAGAATCGATCTATCGCCCGAAACTCACTGAAAATCTAGGAGTCATAATTCTCGCCCCCTCACGAGTGAGAATTTGAGGGCAATTTTATTACCCTCTGGAGAGTAAGAAATTTTTTCCTCGCCCTTTATGAGAAAGAATTTTGAGACCTCGCCCAAATAAAGTGAGAATTCGTGCTCAAGTTAAGTGAGGTCAAAAAATCCTTACTCAAATAGAGCGAGGCTAAAAAATATCTCGCTCGAAAAGAGTGAGGTTAAAAATTCTCACTCCAATTTAGCACGGAAAAGTGTCCTCTCCTATTTTGGGTGAGAAATTGGATTCCAGGGTTTGCAGAGTGAATGCCATAAAACGTAGACTCAGAACAAAAGTGCGCCGCTAACAGGCCGAGAAGACAAAAAGGACGCACTGTGGTGGGGAGGGGGGCGGGGGGAAATAGTGTGTGCACGGGGATTGGCGCGGAGGCTGGGGAGTGATTACGCCACTGACCCCCCGGCCCGTACCAAGCGTGTTGAATAGATGAATAGCAGCAGGGGCGAGCAGGGGCCGATCCCTGAGGGAAATAGGGCAGGGCAGGGATGGTGGCGGTGAGCTCACGGAGCCGACCGGAGCGCCTGCACACCGTATAGGCCCATCGCTCGCCGCAGGTTGTACCGCCTCCCCCAGAGATATTTCCAGCGCGCGCGGGCCGAGCGTTCTCCGGGCGCCATCATCAGCAACACGCCGCATGCACGCCAGGCGGGCCCCCGGCCCGAACCGAAACCCAATGCCGAAGCAACTAGCGCGCGCCGCCGCGTAGTTGGACATTGGACAAACCCACCCACACATCGACAACTCTGAATAAGCTCACCAACAATATGCCTCAAATACCTCTTGCCAGCTGATCATATTTGCAGAGGGCGCGGGGAGCGGGGCGGGGGCGCGCGGGGCGGGGCGGGCAGAGGGGCGGCAGGCAAACTTTGGCCGGATGAACTCTCTTCTCGCACGTCCGCAACTTGGCGCCCCCAAACTCTTCCTGGGTCGCTGAGCAGCCGCCGCCGCACCGCACCGAACCGCACCGCCACCAAGCTCCCCGCCTCCCTCAACACCTCCGCCACGCCATCTGCACCTCATCGCGCCCCGCGCGCCCCGCCGACAGTAAACCTAAACACGGCTCCCTATTAAGAAAAGTATTTAGCCAACTCTGTTCCTCACAGCGCCAACCAAGTTTGCAAGCCTTTTCCTTTAGAGGAAGAAGCGATTTAAAACAACAAAAAAAGGAAAATAAAGGGGTAAAAAAGAGAGGGTCGGGGAAATGCGGCCAGCCAGCGTGAGAATAACTAACTCTAAACAGTAATAGAGCCATTTCGCAGGCCTAGCTGGCAGTTCAAATTACTCCAAAATGAAGCCACTTTCAGCCCGCCAGGTTCTCGCTGCTCCCGCCACTTCGGAGATCTTCTCGCGCGGTCCGGCCCGGCCCAGGCCCGAGCTGGAAGCCCTGCAGCGGTACGGGAAGGCCCCACCACGCCCCGCCCCGCCCCGCCCCGCCAGGGCTTACCCGCTCCCGACTAATCCAATGTACACACGCCGCCCCCGCTCACCCCCCTACCCCCCTGGAAAAGGGAGAGGGCTAGACGCGCTTTTACTGTTGCCTTCACCCGGAAAGCGTTTCTCTAGATGTACACTTTACATTTACTTTGCCTTTGGCGCCCGCATTCGCTCCGAATACCTCTCCGCTGCCCCAAGCATCATCGGTTTGATGGACAACCCCTTCAGTAGCACATAGCCAAAATCATAATTAAAATTTATAAAATGTTTTCCTTTTTTTTTAATATAAGGAAAAAAATTTAGCAGATATTTTCTTGCACGCGCCCACAAAAATTGAAAATGATCATTTTTGTATTGTATTTTTTTTTTTTACAAGCGTTACACTGTTAAAAAAAGTGTTCAACCCTTCAACACTTTAAAGTGTTCAACAGAGTTGTTGTGCACTTAAAAGTGTTCACTTCGATAGTTGAGCACTTAAAAGTGTTCAACTCCCCAGTTGGTCACTTTCTTAGCTTAGGCGCACTGTACCGGGGAAGTGACCAACTGGGGGAGTTGAACACTTTTAAGTGCACAAATATCGAGTTGAACACTTTTAAGTGCACAACAACTGTGTTGAACAATATTAAGTGTGTAAATGGCATTTGAACACTTTAAAGTGTTGAATGGTTGAACACTTCGTTTATCAGTGTAGGTGAGATACGATGTTTTTTGGCATATTGAGCACCAGTGCCTCCAAAAGGGCTGGCTGTTCCGGGCTGCGCCGAACTTGAGTACTGGACTGTGTAGAGAAACGCCAGGCGTGTAGCACTGGTCCGTCATCTTGATACGAGCCCCCCACTCCTCCACTGAATACGAAAGTTCGCATTCGAATGCAGGTTCGGCTTCGGCTTCAGCTTGGCTCGGCCGAGGGCGAGCCGCTGGGCGCGACGTCGGCCGTTATCGGGACGCCATCGGTACTCTTTGTAGATGTATGAGAAGTTCTACGCAAAATTTCACAACCTCGCGTTTCTCTACACCGAACAGCCTGCGATACGGAGGAGCCCGCATGAGCCCTCAAGGTGTTTACAGTCAGTCCACAGGAGCCCGCTGGATTCTCCTAGTGCGAAATTTGGGAGAAATTTCCAATTGAACTAATATTTGTTTTCATCGAGATTTCGGAAGATTTCATCGAGATTTCCGAGGGTTTGTACACGGTATTTCACGAGTGGTTGCCCCCTCGTAGTAAAACACCTTCCGGGCTCCTGAAGGCAGACAGTAAACACCTTCCGGGCTCCTGCAGGCTGACAGTAAACACCTTGTGGGCTCCTGCAGGCTGACAGTAAACACCTTGTGGGCTCCTGCAGGCTGACAGTAAACACCTTGAGGGCTCCTGCAGGCTGACAGTAAACACCTTGTGGGCTCCTGCAGGCTGACAGTAAACACCTTGTGGGCTCCTGCGGGCTGACAGTAAACACCTTGTGGGCTCCTGCAGGCTGACAGTAAACACCTTGTGGGCTCCTGCGGGCTGACAGTAAACACCTTGAGGGCTCCTGCAGGCTGACAGTAAACACCTTGTGGGCTCCTGCAGGCTGACAGTAAACACCTTGAGGGCTCCTGCAGGCTGACAGTAAACACCTTGTGGGCTCCTGCAGGCTGACAGTAAACACCTTGTGGGCCCCTGCGGGCTGACAGTAAACACCTTGTGGGCTCACGCAGGCTGACAATAAACACCTTGTGTGCTCCTGCGGGCTAAACACCTTGCGGGCTCCTGCGGGCTCAGGCGGGCTCATGCGGGCTGACAGTAAACACCTTGTGGGCTCATGCGGGCTGACAGTAAACACCTTGTGGGCTCATGCGGGCTGACAGTAAACACCTTGTGGGCTCATGCAGGCTAAACACCTTGCGGGCTCCTGCGGGCTCAGGCGGGCTCATGCGGGCTGACAGTAAACACCTTGTGGGCTCCTGCGGGCTGACAGTAGACACCTTGTGGGCTCACGCGGGCTCCTCCGCATCATCGCAGCCAGAGCGGTGCAGCCCGGAGCAGCAGCCCTTTTGGAGGCACTGGTGAGCACCGCGCGGCACGCACTGCCGTGGGGGCGGAGGCTTTCATACGGACTGAGCTCGCAGACTCGACCCCGCCCCGTCGCTTACAGCGGGCACCGGGGCCAGCAGGGTGATTCCGAACAGCGTGTAGTGGTGTCCTCTCTCTCTCTCTCTCTCTCTCTCTCTCTCTCTCTTTCTCTCTCTCTCTCTCTCTCTCTCTCTCTCTCTCTCTCTCTCTCTCTCTCTCTCTCTCTCTCGCTCCTTATGGCCGTGCCCAGCGAGTGCGACAAGGACAGAGACGAAACCATGCGGTGCGGAACCAGCCTGCAGGCCGCGGGTCCATTACTGTAGACCGCGGCCTTTCACAGCGGCGCGCCCGCGCCCCCACACGCCAGACCAGACGGGGGCACGTCGCATTGTGGCGGCGCGCGGGGCGCGCGGGGCGCAGCGCTGCTGCCCGGGACAAAACGACCCCCTCAGCAGCATTGTGGCGCACAACGCCTCCTTATGTCGAGCGCGACGCGGGGCGTGACGAGCCCGCTCCACCCAGACACATGACTTTTAGTCGGCGCAGCGGCGGGGGGAAGGAGGGAGGCGCTTCAGAGCGCGCTGGCGCGTGTATGGGCCGAGGGGTCCACGTCACTAGAAATTCAAGCGTACACACCGGTTTTTCCTATATATTTCTGATTTTGGTCATTTTCCTTGATTTTTCTGATATTGTCTGATTTGAGGGGGAAAGCACTAGCGTAATCACTCGCACACCCAGTCACGTAATCAATGCATAATCACCTTATTTTAGGCGTAATTACCTGTTTTTAGCCCGCCCTTCTGCTTTGAAAAAGCATAAAAGCGGGCTTATGCAAACGACCTCGTGTCTGTGTGTGTGTGTGTGTGTGTGTGTGTGTGTGTGTCTGTCTGTCTGTCTGTCTAAGGCTTATTATCGATAAAATATTAATTGTAATAACATTATTATGTGAGTTAAGCAGTAAAATAACTTAAATAACAAAAAAAAATGGTGCAAACATGCATATTACCCGGCATAATCGCGTAATCGCTCGTACACCATTTTCAGGAGTGCTTTCCCCCTCGGTCTGATTTTTTCTGATTCTATAGGTACCTATTTCTGATTTACTGATTTAGTTTTACGGTGTATATAATACTGATTTTTTTTTTAAAGTTAAGGACCCTTCGGTAAGGACCCACAGGCTTAGATGACCGCCCTGCCAAGGGATTTTTTAGGCGCCAGCGTCTGACGGCGTCTGACGGCCGGCGCCGGCGTCTATATCTGCCGGAGGGACGGGGTGGGGTCAGTGTGCCGGTGCCGGCCGGCGCGCCTCGCGGGGCCTACACGCCACAAGTGACACGCAGGCCTCCTGCCAGCAGACCAACACGCTCATCGGGTAGGCCTGTGCGATTATTAACATGATGCAGGGTTATAGTATTATGGAATCGTAATCGGCGATTAAAATCACGATGTGCATCGGTCGACTAATCGTGATCGATAATCGAAAACTCTTGTAAATAATAGTTTATTTTCGATTAGTTTATTCGATTAGACAGGAATTCTCCATCATCGATTCTATAGTGTTTTGTCAATTAATCGATTTTTAAAAGAATTCTTTTACGACGCATTTTGATAAGTTTACACTTTAATTTGAGTATTAATGGATTAAGGCGACCAATTACTGATTTTTCCTTCAGGTCATGGGGCATGATGTCTAATAAAGTCATTCAGCTGCGGCTCGCCGCCGAGACCATGAGACCTTTTTGGCAAATACATAAATGAATACAATTAATAATATCTCTAGCGTCGAGGACGCGGCCTGCAGCCGCCTGCAAATCGTAGGGTAGTCCACGCGCCCCGCAGCTGAGCCGAGCGCGAGGCCTACCCGCCCCCCGTCGGGCGCTCTGGCTGCAGCTCCTGCCCGTCCCCGTCAGCCTTCTGCTTTTCCTCGTGTGGAGTGGAACAGACAGGCGCGCACGGCGGCCACCGTCGCGGGGAGGACCCTCCAGGCGAGAGCAAAAATAAGCACTCTCCCTGCCTCTTCCTGCTCGCCTCCTCTTCGCTGGTAGCGGCGGGGAGCGGCCCGCGCCCGCGGTGAGTACTCGCCGAGTGGTCCACAAACATGCCACGCCGCGCGCCGCGCCGGGTGTAGAGCGGCACCGCTACCCTCTCGCTCCGTGACGCACGAGCATTCAAACGAGACGCGCCGCCGTCAAATAACATACATCACACAGGTTGCAAACTAGTAATAAAAAGACCAAAAGAGGAAATCATCGAGATCGGAAGGTTTTGCCGCCTACATTTGGGAGAGATATTTAATGACATGAATCATCTGCTGGGAAGATCGATTAAAATTTTCAGCCCCGCTGTGGGCGACTTGCGGAAAAGGCTGATCTACCACCGTTGCCAGCGTTGTTCTCGCTGATCGGAGCACCATTCATCAAGACCTGACAGGCTCCAGCAGGAGGGGTGGGGTACCACCCACTGACGAGAGAGGGAGAGGGAAGAAGAGAGGGAGGAATTGAGAGAAAGAGAGAGAGAGAGAGAAGGCAGGGCGGTCAGCAGAGCATCATCTGGCACTGCGAGAGGGGGGCACAGAACACGCGCCGAGATGAGCGGGCGACAGAGAGGGAGGGGAGAGAGAGAGAGAGAGAGAGAGAGAGAGAGAGAGAGAGAGAGAGAGAGAGAGAGAGAGAGGCGGCGCCGCCGGGGAGGCCATCGCAGTCATTACTCGCTCCTTATCTTACAACAGGTGCGGTGCGGCGCAACTCCGTCCAACTGCACATCCACTTCCTTATCCGTCTAACTTCTACGACACAGACCCAACTTCTGAATAGGATGGAACGCGTTCCCTTTACGTTGTGTTGCAGCAGTCGTCATTTCGAGCATTTTTTAACCGTTCATGTTTTTCGCCGCCACCACCGTAGAAAAGTCTTTAAAAAAAAAAATATTGCAATGGTGATGGGGCGAGAGTACATCCTAGCCTTGGCCACACCAAAAGCGAGGGAAAAGAGGAGAAAAACAGGAAGGGGAGGTGGGGGGGGGAGTGGCGACCGGGAAACAGATAAGGCCAGCCCAGTGGACGACCGGTGACTGAATGGGCCGGAGGGGGGAGGGGAGAGATACGTGCGGATGAGGTGGCGGGAAGGCGCGGGTGGGGTGGGGTGGGGTGGGGTGGGGTGGGGCGGGGCGGTGCGGGCCCGGACAGAGGTAAACCTAGGGCGTAGGGTCAAGCCTCGAAACTCTATTCACGCACCTCGATCCCTCCCCTTACATCAAACCAATCCGGATCCGGGGGATTTTGAGGGAAACAGGGTGGGAGAGGGGGAGACTGCTTCCTCGCACCACGTTCCGACCACTCGCATTACGCGCATCACACACGTCATCTGGTGGCGGAGATGATTTACTGCTGGGTGAGGAGGGGGCTCAGGAAGGGGGCTGCCGAGGCGTGCACGCGCGGGAGACCCAAGAGTGTGAATGTCACTCACATGAAGGTGTGGGAATTTTCATGACTACGCACTTGTAAATGTAAAGGTGTGACTTTTCCTCGGGATCTTCACAGGACACCTGCAAAAGACTGACATTTGCTCACTATAAAGCGTTCCGGGGGCGAGCGGAGGCACAGAGACAAGGCGGGGCCGTACGGTCCATCTCCTCACCTCCTCCTAATCCCGGGCCACTCCATCACAGGAGTGATGGTCCTCGGTCGTCCCGCAGCCGCGCCACGCCAAGCCCACGCCCCGCCCCGCCCCGCCCCGCCACGCCCCGCCACGCCACGCCACGCCACGCCCCGCCACGCCACGCCACGCCCCGCCACGCCCACGCCCCGCCAGCCTGGTCAAGACCGCAACGCCCACCCGCGCGCAGTTTCTCGGCCATTCCTTTCCAATTCTAGAGATTGCATGGCAAGCCCCGCCCCCTCCCCTCCCCTCCCTCTACACTGCTCATTCCCTTCTTTTGCTGCGGGCCTTGGCCGCTCACACCCCCTCTACACCTTACGTCAGAGTTTGGCAGCCGTGAAGGGGGGGGGGTTCGTGAAGCCGCAACTTCATCAAACTGTATCCGCCCCTGCTGCCGTCCCCCTCCCCGGACACTTTTGACACAACGCGTGAAGGCGCCATCTGCTCGCTGCCGGAACTCGACGGCCCACCCTACCCAGGCCGTGAGCTGCGCGGCTCGGGGGGTTGGAGGGAAGTGGGGAGGGGTGGGGAAGGGGGTTGCGGTGACGGCGGCCCGGCCAGGGGGAAAGGGAGCCTACTCACTCAGCAGCGCGCCGCGTCCAGCAGCCACCCGCCGCCGCCGCCCCGCCCCGCCCCGCCCCGCCCCGCCCCGCCCCGCCCCGCCCCGCCCCGCCCCGCCCCGCCAAGCTCCCCGCGACTGCTCTGCAAACCAACGAAGTCAACTCCTTCCGCAGAGAAGAGCCGCAGCCGCAGCGACAGAGCACTCCTCCCCACCCCGCCCCACCCCGCCCCGCCCCGTCCTGCGACCGCCCCATCCCAATCTTCATTTACGTTTCCAATAATTAACTCGCCACGGACAGAGGACCCGTTATTTCGCCGGAGTGCCACAAGAGAAGGATCGGCGAGGGCTTGCCCTGGCTCACCCGCACCCGAGGGAGGTAAAGAGGCGGCGGCGGCGGCAGAAAACTCTCAAGGAAAGACTAGACCCCCGCGATGAGAACGAGGTCATCATCGTTCCAGTCGAATGCGATCCGCTAAAAGCACAGCCATCCATCACTTAGCGCTCTATTTACACATTCCACGATGGACAGCAGGGCGGAGCGGCGGGGGGGCAGGTCGTTATCTACCGTTAATTCCTCTGGCCCGACCTACAAACTCAAGTGTATATACACTTACGTTACAGTACCTTACCAAAAACCGTAAGCCCAATAGTGCTGCAGTTAGAAAACTTAATAAAAGAAAAAAAAATCATAATTTTTTTTAAAGGTCACCAAATGTGCCCAGCAGTAAATAAAAAAAGTCGGACATATAGGATCTTGCTTTTTGGCCTTACACTTTTTAATGTACAGTGCACTTAAATTCGCAAAATGCGAAAGTGCAAAAAAATATAAATCGCGTCTGGGCCAAAAAATTAGTAGGTGTACTCATTTTTTAGCTGTATCGGCGAAGCTAATTTTTTGCTATATATTTCTCCGCTGTTTAAGGTTTTTAGCAGTAGTGCTCATTTTTCACATCTAATTTTAGCTGAGCGATTTTTTTTCCGTGCACCGCTTCCTAGGAAGCTCCGCGACGACCTCTCTCCGTTTTTATTCGTCATAATTCTTTCGCACGATACCCTGTTTTCCTGTTGCTTCTCTTAATTTTCAGCCACTGTGGTGACGGACCTGTCGCCCTCTCCTGACCCCACCTGACCTTGTCCAGTCCAGCCATACCGGTCAAAAACCGGGGCGGCAATCAAAGTGTTTTCCATTTTCCTGAAAAGAAAAAGGAGGGGAGGGGGAAAGGGAAAAAAAGGACTGTGGGACAACGTGTGAGTGATAGAGAAGAGAGTGGTGGGCGAGTGAGATGAAGCGAGACGGGAGATGGCGCTCCCCGCACAAGTGGCTGTGATTGGACAGAGATAAAAGCATTTGACCCAAACCCAGAGGCTCCCCCGGGTGCACGTACGGCCGCCGCCCCCGCCGGAAAGGTCGCCTCCAAAAAGCGATATCTCCATCTCTCTCAGCGCGGATGAGAGAAGGGAGGCCGCCGGGTAGATGGCTGACCGCGTCGACGTTTCACAGGAAATACGATCAACAATTATGCTAGAAATAATTATGATTTTTATTTTATTTTTACGAAAGGTACTTCGCAGAATTGTCAGTGGATACTTCACTGCAAATGGTAGAGTCAGATGTCTCATCGAAAAAGAGCGATATTTTTTTTCTCTTACTCCATTCAAGTGATAGTTTAGGAAACTCGCTCTAAATGAGAAAGAACATCACTCAAATTCAGTGAGATTGAGGATATGAATTCACACTCAAAATAGGCGAGGTTTACCGGCCATCATTCAAATAGCGTAATGCTTTTGAAATTATTTCTCTAATCGAGCAATGGAACCAAACCTCGCCCTCAGGAGAGCGAGGAAAATTACAGCAAATTAGCAAATTCTAGCTCTCCTCAGGGCGAGACTCCTCACCCTGCACTGCAAACCCTCGAATCCAATTTATCACGCAAAATGGCTGACGACACTTATTCCATGCTTAAAAGGAGTAAAAACATTTTAGCCACACCCTCTTCGAGCAAAATATTTTTAGCCTCACTCTAGGTGAGGATTTTTTAGCAATAACTTTATTCGAGCACGAATCCTCACTTTATTAGGGTGAGGTTACAAAATTCTTTCTCAAGTAGAGCGAGGAAAAAATTTCTCACTCTCCAGAGAGTAACAAAATTTCCCTCAAAGTCTCACTGGTATGGAAGCGAGAATTAGGACTCGTACATTTTCAGAGAGGTATTTACAGTGTTACGTTCTCCGCGACACCAAGAAAGCATTTCGCTGCCAGATGTAAGTTTGATGGCATCGACTGCTGGCCTCGAGGCGAGGAGGGGCACAGTGGGGCGGGGTGGGGCGGGGTGGGGCGGGGCGGGGCGAGGAGGGGCGAGGCGGGGCAGGGCGGGGCGCTGCTCGAGGTGGGGAGGGCCGTGTTTGATGGCCCCATTGGAGGGCTGAGGCCGGACCCCAGACGCGTTTCTCATCCACTATACGACTCGCCGTCTTAATCCATGTCATCGCGAGCGCCCGTGCGCGAGTGAGTGAGTGTGTGTGAGGCGGGCGAGGTGTGAATAGGGAAGGAGGAAGCGGACAGAGAGGTTTGTTTGTGTGTGTGAGTGTGTATGAGTATGTGGTTGTGAGCACGTCGAGTGAAGAAACCATCATAAGCACGCCCTTAACGTGACCTAACGCGGGCATAGCCACCGTCGCTCCCTACTGAATAAGAGAGAGAGAGAGAGAGAGAGAGAGAGAGAGAGAGAGAGAGAGAGAGAGAGAGAGAGAGAGAGAGAGAGAGAGAGAGATTGGAAACAGCGTGGACCAGAGGGGACGGTATGGCGAGACAGGGCAGTGGCCCGGCCTATACTGAGCGGCGCCATCTCCATAAGGGCCGTAAAGAGCGTAAGGGCGCGACCAGCAGGCGCAGCCCGCCGAGGTGGCGCTTGAACCGCGCAGGGACATCGGCGCGGCGGGGCAGGGCGGGGCGGGGAGGGGGGGGGGAGGGGGGGGGGAGCGACGCGGCAGGGTAAGCTGCGTCATAAACGGCGCCACCAACACACAAATGCTTTTAGCGGCCTGCAGGGCGCCGCGCCAGCGCCGGCCAGGGCAGACGTGGAGAGTCTGGCTTTGGTCTACTTGTTGCTTATTGGGTGCCTCCCCGTGCTGCTGCTGCTGCTGCTGCTGCGCCGTGTCGTGCTCGCGCCCCCCTTCCAGCTCCGATATAGTCTCGCGCGGCGCCGGCTCACCCCCCGCGAGACTTCGATGGGGGCTGTTATATTGCGAGGCGCGGGGGGCTGTACCTGCGGTGGCGTGGCCCGCCGCCGCCGTCTCCCGCGGGGCCAGGCCCACCGCCGCAGAGACTCCTCCAGGAAATGCTAGTAAACGAGTAAAGATAGAGCTAAGGGGTGTACAACGGAGCGAGAGAGAGAGGGGAGGGATAGAAAGAGCGGTGACGCTAGGAAATTGAAAAATTAATGGGCTGCCGGAGGCTAGGGCGGGCGGGGCGGGGCGCGGGCGGGTCCCGTTGGGGGTGGGAGGGGGCAAGGGGCAGCCGGAGCCCCCGTGCAGCCGCAACATCCTGCCGCGGGTTCGAGTCTCGCGTCGGAGAGAGCCGATAGGAGTGGTTCAGGATCTTCGATGTGAGCACAGTGACCTCACCGGTTCACTTGAAAGGGATTTCAATCAGATTGGATAAATTATCTTTTAGGGGCAAAGGGGTGGAGGAGTAACGAACCGGGCGGGGTTTCCTGACCTCAAGAAGGGACGGACACACTGTTTAAATGAAGTTTGACACTCAGAAGTATGCAGCTGAGAAAATGTCCTGGGTGTGAATTTTCTCATGAAGCATTTATGGGAATTTTAATATAGAATCCTCAAGTTGTAAGGAGTCAGATTCTTGCCCCCCATAGGCAAGGACGTGCGGCTGGCGTAGGGGGAGGGGGGAGGGAGCACGCAGAGGGGAGCAGGATTATCGAGCTCATCGCGGTGTACACGGGATGGGGGAGCATTGTCTTGAACTCGGCCGCAAGTAACTTGGGCGCGCGCCGCACCGCGTCGCCACAAAGACGTATTATTTGGGATTAAAGTCGCGGAACGTTCGCCAACAGTGGGGGAAGGGGAGGGGGGAGGGGTGGGGAGGGGGCTCTGCTGCCCTAGGGTGTTTGCAGAGGGGATGAGGGAGCGGAACGTAGGAGAGGGAGAGGGAGAGAGAGAGAGAGAGAGAGAGAGAGAGAGAGAGAGAGAGAGAGAGAGAGAGAGAGAGAGAGAGAGAGAGAGAGAGAGAGAGCGGAGCAGATCGAGTGGGACCGAAACTATGTTAGCACCGTGACAAGGGAGTAATATACGCGAGTGCCCCGGCGCGCCACCCCCCTGTGTCTGGCAAGAAGTGGTCCGGAGAAAGTACGGGTTGGACCTTCTTGCTGCTAGTCAGAATAAACACGTGCGGACACCGAAACCGAAGCAGTAAAACAAATTTATTTATTCTCAATTAATTACGTCACTGCTGCGGGTTGGATGCTCGCGTATGATTTGATGCGGCTCCCAAAGCAGCAGGAGCCAGAGCGCGCGCTCCCTCACCCTCACACACCCAGCCGCCGACGTCATTTGACCGATGTCATCATTCCGATATATACGCACGGGAATAAAGAGCAATTGCTGAATAGGGGCAAAACAGAATAACCGCGGCCGTGCGGCCCGGGGCGGGGCGAGGGCAATGGCGATGGTAATGTGTATAATTTGTAATTTCGCAGAGAGGGGCGCCGGCGTGATGGGCTTATAATAATGCGGATCTCCACCTCATTCCCCCTCCTCGTTTGTTTCTCCCCCACCAGAAACTCGCCGCCCCCACCACCACCACTCTTCGTCATTTGTTTACCACCCTCTCTTACGCGCCGCCTCGCTCCTCTCAAGAAGAGGGTGGGTACGAGGATCGAGGTAGATGACGAGGTCGCGAGGGGGTAGAGAGGAGAAGGAGAGGGAGAGGAGGCGGGAGGAGGAGGAGGAGGAGAGGAGAGGAGGAGAGGAGAGGAGGAGGAGAGGAGGAGAGGAGAAGGAGGAAGGGAGAGGAGAGGAGAAGAAAGGAGGAGGAGGAGAGGAGGAGGAGTAGGAGAAGGAGAAGGAGAGGAGAGGAGAAGAAAGGAGGAGGAGGAGAGGAGGAGGAGTAGGAGTAGGAGAGGAGAGGAGAGGAGAGGAGAGGAGAGGAGAGGAGAGGAGAGGAGAGGAGAGGAGAGGAGAGGAGAGGAGAGGAGGAGAGGAGGAGGAGTGAAGGAGAAGAAGAAGAGGAGAAGGAGGAGGAGAGGAGAAGGAGGAGGGTAGAGGAGAGGGAAGAAAGGCGAGTGGAGAGAAGAGGAGAGGAGATCACCGCGTGGTTCCCGACAATATTACGCATTCCTTGGCAATTTTTTCGGCAATCTAGTTGGCGCGCGACGAGAGAGCCACAACACTGAGGATGGGCGAGGACGGCCCACGGGGCTGGGCCCGGGCCCCGGGGCGACACACGGCGGCAGGCCGAGCGCTTGCACACGGGGGCAGCGCGGGGGCGGCGCGGGGGCGGCGCGGGGGCGGGCTGGGCTGTGGAGGGCCCGCAGGGAGAAGGACAGACGGCAGCGGGCCGGGGGCGGCCGGGGGCGGCCGGGGGCGGCCGGGGGCACAGCAGCCCGGGTCCGGGGGTTGTACACGCGAGGCTTCGCTGCCATACCACCCCGATGGGACGGTGTACTTAGCGTAGGCATGACGGGACGCTCCCTCGCGGGCAGTGCCGTGCGGGGTACACGGAAAAAAAACGACAACCAGCTCCTGGCTGTGGGCATCAGATTATTTTCGATTTCATCTATCGAATTTTGCCTATCGACAAAAATTGATCCTCACAATGAAGTCATTTTTTTCCCGTGTATATGAGTACAGTCATTTGCCCTAAATTCGGACTGGTGCCCTTAATCCGGACACTTTATTTGTTGTTTTCCACTATTATTGGCCCGGAAATGGCTACAAGAGGTCAGAATTTAACTTCCGTGGGCTCTATGGAATCGTTAGGACTTTTAGAATTTAGTTAATACAAAACAAATTTGATATCATTCATATTACACTCCCAAGAAATTTTCTAACTTTAAATTTTGGACGCGACAAAACAGGCAATATTTTTAAAGTGTCTTTTCAGGACTGGGGGCGCTCAACTTCGGATGCAAGGGAAACCTTCATCGACGCATATGTGAAACTAGAACTCTTCACCTACAAGATCACATAGGAAACTTTTGTTTATGTCACTTGCGTCAAGTTTGAGAAGCGATTTCCAAAAGTCCCCTAAATTCGGATATAGGCTTTTACATGCAAACGTGACTGTTGTCCGGATTTAAGGCACGTAAAAAGCGATCTTAAAGCAGTTCTGACGGCTAAACTATACCCGATGAGAAAATTTCGACGGTAGGGTAAGGTCATACGTTTTGTGAAGTTTCTATCCCGCACCCCCCCCCCTCCCCCCCCCAAAAAAAAAATATATTCACTTTTCATAATTTTTGAAGGCTGTCCGAATTAAGGGGACTTTGGTTCCTAAATTCGGACACTGATCTATCAACTCTCACAGCTGTAACATGTGTGATAAAAAATTGTTCTGGGGGTCTTCGAGTGTGTGACCCAAAGATTCTAGACTCCCCACCGATTTTCGATATGATCAAAATTGCGGATAATACACGCGTTTTTCGCTGAAAACTGTCCGAAATTAGGATCCATGACTATAAACTACATATGGTAAGTAAAGATCGGCCAACGGGTCGCCAACTTCCGCACGCGGGCGAACACTGAAAAATTATCGTAGGTCTACGGGAAAATTTTCCACGATGTGGCGATGTAAAATTGCAAATTACAAATCGTAAAATTACAAGCACCACCTATCGACCTGAAATTCAATTACCAGCAAGAATGGACTGTCGTAATCTACAATTTGATATCGCACACATATTACCTGAATATCACATTATTTCACATCTTTCTCGATTTTACTCTGTTTGCGGGACGAGCTTGCCCGGCCTGCTGCCCGGGCTCGGGTGGGATCAGAGCGCGGGAAGGGAGGTGAAGCCATCTGCTCCCTGCCTTTTACCGGGCCGAGGCGCATCGGAGCCCAGCCGCCCCGCGCCGCCCCGCAGACTTGGCGTCCCTTTCAGCACTGCGCCGCGGTCGCGACGCTTTGTCTCAAACAGTCCGGCGGTGCGCGGCGGTGGCGGTGGCTGTCGTCGGATTGTTCACTTGGAGCCAATCATTTCGCGCTCTGGGCCGGGCGGGTCGGGACGGGTACAAAGCTATGGCAGCGGGGCGCTCCGCGCAATGGCGGGGCGGGGCGGGGCGGGGCGGGGCGGGGCGGGGCGGAGGAGGGCGGGGTTGGGGAGGGCATTAGGGAGTCCGCCATTCTCTACGTCTTTACAGCGACTGCTTCGCTCGCTTCCTTCTATTAACGGGAGCGGGATAGCAATGCGGCAAAGGCAAACTGATATTGGTTTCGACAAGAAGATGCTGTTTCGATGAATATTATTTTGTTCATCCTCATTTTTTGTGGTGTAGCAGAGTTTTCCTGAGCGCAGTGAACTGGACGCGGCGCGGTCAGGGGCGCGCGCGGGAGACGCACAAGTGTCGTTTGGACGTCGGCCAGGCGTCTCGAAAGACGACCGCCAATGTTGATTGTACACGCCAAGCCACAGGGGGGAGGGGGGAGGGGGGGACAGGCGGGAGAGCGGGAGAGAAAGAGAGAGAGAGAGAGAGGGAGAGGGAGAGAGAGAGAGAGAGAGAGAGAGAGAGAGAGAGAGAGAGAGAGAGAGAGAGAGAGAGAGAGAGAGCGGGGTGGGAGGAAAAGGGAGAGAGAGGGATACGGGCGGCGGGGGGCGGATGAGGAAAGCGGTACAGTGGTGCGATAAAGGGAAGGCCCATTATTAAAGCCCTTTGCGGCGGCCTCTTGGCTTTACTCTCAGGGTGGTCGGAGGGAGAGGAGACCGGCGGACACCCGCCGCGCCCCGCCACGCCCCGCCCTGCCCTGCCCTGCCCCACCCAGCCCTGCAGACTGATTCAGAAGAGCGCTCTCCTCGCTCTGTCTCTCTCGCGCTCATGGGCTGCGTCGTATAGGTGCGAGAGAGACAGAGCGAGGAGAGCGCTCTTCTGAATCAGCCTGCTGCCCCGCCCCGCCGGGCCGCGTGAGGATCACGCCGGCTAGCTGCCTCCCCCACCTCTATGCCATGCTCCGGCTCAGATAGCTCTTTCTTCTGATCCTGCCGCCCCCCCCCCTTCTCCCTCTTTCTGTTTAGAATATACCTGCAATGGCGATTCAAATGAGAGCGACGCTCCCCCTCCCCACCCTTTGCAGGGGCAGGGGTGGGGACGCTCCGGGTTAATAAAGTGTTGTCCCACCGCGCGAAACCATTCAAGCGGACCCGCCCCCGTCCCGCCCCAGGGACCGCCCCCGACCTGCCCCCCAGCCACCCCCGGAATACATTCTCCGCGACGCTTTGTGTCGGGTCGGGACGCCGCCTACATTAAATTTGCTTTCAATCCGCCGTACCCTCTTCGTTTGTCCCGCGCACCGACGAATAATATTTCAGGACGGGCAGGTACTCTCATCCCGATATGAAGATGCGTGGGAACGGCGAGGATCCACTTCGAAACGGCAAGTAGCTGTGGACGCAAACCGTACAGAAATAACAGGTGAAAGGGAAATACTTCGGCAGCAGCTAGCTAAGGGCAAGGGGGGCCGGGCCTGAGGCCCGCGCCCGGGGAACATCGCAGCAAGGGGCTCGATCGCCTACCTCACAGAGGCAAAGTTAGTTGTTTTCTACGTTAAATTAGGGGAGAGTGAAGGTAAACAAAGAAAAATCCGACTAAAATATTCAAAAGCGGCCCCGGGTGAGACCAAAAGGCTTCCTCAGAGGCCCCAAGGGCAAGGGGCTCTTCGGGCCCTTATGGCGCCCAAAAAGATACGTTTCCCTCTGAGACCCGGGTGGGGCTTCTCCGGGCCAGTCCGAGGCGGCCCGGCCCCCGGCGCCCCCGGCCCGGCAGACAGTCGCCACGGTTCGACTCCCTCTCATCTCCTATTTCTGCCGCTACGCTCCGCCACGCTCCGCCACGCGCTTACATCGGCGCGGCGGCGGCAGGCGCTTTGAATTGAGTTAACTCCTTGAAGCGGCGTGGCGAGGCTCAAAGAGTAATGAATCTCCAGTGAGAGCGAGAGAGAGAAAATGGGGAGGGGTCGGGTGAGGAAGAGAGGCGAGAGGACGAGGGGGTTAAGCACGGCACGGCATAATGTTCATCTGGGGGAAATTGCCCAGAATTCCCTGGCGCCCTCCAGCCCTCCCCGCCGCACCACGGGTCCAGGGCAAAGCACCTACACCCACCAAAAAAAAAACTTGCTCTTAAATCTATATATGCAAGGGAAAAAATCATTTTTGTTTTCAAACACCAAGATTTCATGATGATGTTATAATTTCGAGAAATGTTATGTGTTTGTTCATCCTAGAAAAAATCTTGAACTCCATTTCGTTTTATTTATGTAAAGACAACTCAAAGTTGTGTGAAAGTGAAACCGAACTTTGTACTCGTATTTTTTCTGAGTGTACGCGACGTGGGCACGCTGCCAAGCCCCCTTCCCCCCTCTCCGACTCGGCGACGCGGCTGCGGCCAGGCTGCTTAGCGCGGCGTGGGGCAGGCGGGTGGTGGACCGTAAGATACCGTCTCGCTTGCGGGGCTCAACCCTGTGGTCCGGGCGGATGATGCACCCCATGGGCCCCACCCCACCACCCCACCCCACCACCCCACCCCACCCCGCCTCGCCCCGCCTCGGCCCGCCTTGAGGCCAGGCTTGGATTGCACAGCCACAGACCGCCCCGCGCCGCCCCGCCCCGCCCCGCCCGGGTGCTCTGCCGCCGCGTCAATGCAGGGCCTAGCCTCAAACCGCCCCGGCTAGACTCGACACTGTCAAGCATGGCCAGGCCAGAGGGACCTATGTGTCGCAGCGTGGTTGGTTGTGCCCCCTACCCCACTAGACACCATCTCCAGGTACACTAGGGGTGCACCAACCTTGGCGTACATTCACCACCTCCCAATGCAAAGTAAAAACCATGCAGGATCTAGAGCTCTTAAAAACCCGACCCGCGGGTACCCGGGTTACCCGGGTGGGAACCGGGTCGACGGGTTTACCCGGGTACCCGGGGTACCCGGGTAAACCCGGTGGAACCGCGCCTGCAAGTATAGGCAAAATGGCACACATGCAATTCAATTTGCCTATCTACAGGCGCGGGTCCGCCGGGTTTACCCGGGTACCCCGGGTACCCGGGTAAACCCGTCGACCCGGTTCCTACCCGGGCGGATACCCGCCCGGGTTACCCGGATACCCGGGTACAAATAAGAGCCCTAGCAGGATCAAGAGAGTCCATACAGGACTGACTTTACCCGCGTAGAGAGCACTAGCCCAGCAAGCCCAGCCAGTTCAGGAGTAATAGTTGCAGCAGAAGCATAACGTCATCGCTAAGATTTTAGAAGGGAAGCCCGCGTCCCGAAGCCCGCTGTTATTCTTTCGAATAAACCGAGACGCGCTGCTATTCCAGAGTAAAATAGTAAGGGGATAATGGCTGCTCGGAAACATGAACAAAGTTTCTGCCGTTGCGTATCCAACAGCGAGTATAAACCCTTGCATTCGCGTCCGCTCTTTTATATATTCGACCTGACCCGTCACACTCAGTGTGTTGTTATAGAATGGAGCGCGTATTTCCCGCTTGCGATCCCTAACGCAATTGTTGCGCAGCGCCGTTCTGGCGAGGAGAGTTTATGTGGGAGGGGTTGGGGGGGGGGGGGGTCCAACCAACAGTGTGGGGAGCGCGCGCCGCCGGACCCGATCGTCCCGTCCCAGCGTGTGATACTAATGCAATGAAATGGCTGCTGTAATGTAGTTAATGGTGGAATGGGGTGTAGCGATGCGTGGCGGGGTGGGGCGGCCGAGTGGCCTGCCTCGCACTGCACACGTCTCCCTGCACCAGTCCATCGCTTCCGGCCCGGACCCGCGAGCTGCCAGATTACACATCAAGACAAAAATACTCACGAATACATCGGTATGAAAGGCTGACGGGTATCTCCACCCGCCTTATTCTAGCGTGGAGCGTGGTGTCAAGCGCGGACAGTTTGCCTCGTGGCCAGGCGATGATACCCGTCTGCCGTGTACATCTTTTTATCGATTTAAAAGGAAAGCACTCGTAATTTTTTTACAACAATTTTTTACAGTGCACATATCTGACAAAACTGCTCCGCACACAGGTGTATCCGTCACTCTCAGCATACTTACATACATTTTGTAATAAGTAACCACTAAAGATTTTGTGCAGCAGTAATACTTATAGGAAATCACTAAGTAATAAGCACAATTTCTTAGTTATTTATTTAGCAATTACCAAGAATATTAACTATTTCATCACTTAGAGAAAAAGTTCGTAAAATACTTACGGATTTGAAAGTAATACATAGAAATTACTAAATATTTTCCAAAGTTTAACATTTTTAGTCGTCTACGAAAGAAAAAGTCACTAGTGGGCCTAGAGTGTGGGCATGTTTGCCTATTTATCTGGGAACAATGACGTGGACAGCCCTGCTGCTGCGCAGATTTTTCATCCATCTGCGTCCACAAAAGAAGAAAGACGGTCTCGGGCAAAATAAAAATAAAATGAAAAAAAAACTAGCGACAGGCACCGTTAAGATAAGGTGCGGGCGCTCCGCTAGAGCCAAGCCCGCCTGCTGCGCGCTCACACGAATTATCCTACAAAGCTGACAAAAACGAACCTTTTGTTCGGAATGTGTGCATTCGTCCAGGGACGCTAGCACCTCTGCCTATGGTGTCTCCAGCCGAACAAGCCAGGCGACGGGCAACAGGGAGAAAGAGAAAGAAGAGAGAGAGAGAGAGAGAGAGAGAGAGAGAGAGAGAGAGAGAGAGAGAGAGAGAGAGAGAGAGGGGAGAAGGGAGGAGAATACAGGCAGGCGGTCCACTGGCCTACAGGGAACGGCGCGAGACTAACTGGCGGAAGTAATTCGAAGGCGCGGGGTGGGGCGAGGCTAGGCCTGTAAGTAGCAAGTGGCGGGGCGGGCATTGTCATATCTCGGGACGCGGGGTGCGCGCGCGCATACACACAGGGCCGTCGGGACGTGCAAGGTCCCGAGGAAGCGCAGCTCGCACCACTCCCGGGCCCGCCAGGGCAAACAGTGGCAGGAGCACGGCACGAGCGAGACTGACAGATGAGACTGAATCTGCTGCGGGGATTAAACTCCTCTCGTCCAATTAGGTGATGTAGGTCGGGACATCCGCCCTCTCATACCCACTTCTCTCTCTCTCTCTCTCTCTCTCTCTCTCTCTCTCTCTCTCTCTCTCTCTCTCTCTCTCTCTCTCTCTCTCTCTCTCTCTCTCTCTCTCTCTCATCTCTCTGCAATCCCTGAGCCGTGCTCGCCTAGCCCCCTAGCGCGGCGCGGCGGGGCGTCTTCTGCTAGGGCAAGCAGCTCTTACAACAAACACAGTCCCTATGCATTTCAAATGGGAGTGGCGTACTGACAAAGACAGCATTTGCGCCCTGCCGCGGCAGCACGCTGGGGCCGGGATCCTGCCGGGTACTTTTTGCCCAGCGGCACCGCTGGAAATATACACACACGGCTGCTGGTTGCCCCAAAAAGGAGATGCGACACTGCTCTGGAAATCCAAGTGTACGAATGTCGCACACTTGTAAGTGTGCGAGGATTCATTCGTACACTTGGCCACTCAAACGTGTGAATATCCTAGGAAAATTCACACGTTTAAGTGGCCAAGTGCACGAATGAATCCTCGCACACAAAGAAGTGTGCGACATTCACACACTTGGGTTTCCAGTGTGTTTTGTTTCACTCGCAGCTTTGTCTATCAAACAGGTTCGTTTGCCAGCGACTTGATGACTACGTTTTTTCGGCGTCTTAATATGTATCGGCACACGGTAAGACCAAGTCCAGGGATTTCTAGGGTATTTGGAAACCAGGGTATTCCCTGGAAATCATTCCCAGGGCATCTCCTGGTTTCCGTAATACCCTGGAAATCACAGGGCTTGGTTTTACCGTGCAAATAAGAAAGTGTCGAAGTTACTTACCTAGGACAACCGAAACGTTGGGGTGCTTCAAAGGCAACTCAGACAACTGCAACAAAAAATAAAATAAAAAAAATGAAGCAAATAAAAATTAAAAGATGACCGACGCACAACTCTTCTCCGCCCGTTGTTCTCTAGAAAAACCGCAGTTGACTGTCGATATCATTTTTTTCACCGTCACCCGTCTGTCTTTCTCCCTACTCTCTTGCAGCCGACGTCCCTTACCGCAAGCTGACGGTCGCGGCCCACCGCACTCTATAATCGTCCTGCAAAAGTTTGAAGGGAGTCGGCGTGCTCCTGCCACGCGGAGAAAAAACGCTCCCTGGCGAGCTATGATGCTGACCGCGTTGGAAGCCTCGCCCGAGCGCGCGCTGCGCAACGCATGGCCCGGCATGGCCCGGAACCGCCCCTCCCCGCCCCGCCCCGCCCGGGCCGCCCCGCCCCACACGGCACGCTCTATTTATCGCACTTGGGGGAGGACGTAGCGCGCCCAGGTACTTATCTCGCGCCGTTAAAATAAAAATCCAGGGGCCGTGCAGTGGTAGGAAATGAAAAACACAGGGGATAGAGATAAATAATTTTATTTTTTAAAAAAATTCTTTTTTTTCTCTTTGCCGTGAAAATGTAAAAAGAAAAGGGGAAAAAAGGTGCCCGGTCGACGTGTGAGTCTGGCTGAGGTAGGATGGATGCTGGCGCCATCTCCCGGTCACACTACGTGCTTAGTCTGGTGCCCTTATACCCAGCAGTTCCAGACGTTTTACGCCCCTACTACTACATTTCCACTCGCTTCGTCTCTCTACCCTATACACCCACCCTCTCCGTACTACCAACCACCCCCTGCGGAATGCAACAGCACTTTGGGGCATAAGTGCAGTGGTGTTGTTTCGTAGCGGGGCGTGTAGGGACCCATTCCGCTGGGTCATCATGTGACCGCGTCAAACGCGCCATCACGTCTGAATAAATGGTTCATCAGGCGCCCCCTTTTCGGGTCAGGAACTGGAGGGGACGACGTCGACCAGGCATGTGACCCCTTTAAAGGAGAGGGCCAGATCCTGACTAAAGGATGATGAGGCGGCGAGGCAAATTTTTGGCATATTTTCTGAAACTCCTACTTGTGCTACTTCAACACACTGTAAAATTCTTACGAAGAAAATTCTTCGCAGCGTTGCGAAGAATTTGGCTGCTTCGTAAGCCCCGCCTTGCGAAGAAATTTCTTCGCACACTACGAAGAAAAGGCTTCGCAATACAAAGCAGCCAAATGCTTCGCAGCTTACGAACAATTTTCTTCGTAATGCGAAGCATTTATTCGCAAGGTTTTAACAGTGCAGATTTAAAAATTCTAACGCTAACGCGTTAAACGGCCCCCTAGGTTTTAAAACTAGCCGCAGAATGAGAAAGAACTTAGGTCAGAACTATCTGTGGGAATCACATCACAAATTTTATCCGCTAAACAGAAGTCCCAAAAATTAAGCAATTATTTTTTTTCTTTTTTTCTTAATTTTTGGTTACGTAACTGAATATACCACGGTCCTCCTTCCTCCCCTGCGCGCCACGCGGAGGGGCAGAGGGGCCGAGCGCCCGAGCACCCGAGCACCCAAGCCCCGAGAGCTGGCGACAATGCCGATGCGGCTTGGCTCGCTCTGGCACTCCTGGCCGCAGGGAAAACGTAGGCTAGACAATCCGCAGCCAGCTGGGGGAGGCGCCGCGGCGCCGCCGCCTTCGACAGGACGGAGCGCGTTTGAGGCGTGAGTGCCCAGTCCTGTCGTTTCTAGGTTCTAGGCTGGGACCTCCACTCAACAAAAGAAGGCCGGTGGCCCGGCTGGGGGAGGCGCCGTTGCCTCCGACAGAACGAGGCGCGTTTGAGGTGTGAGTGCCCGGTCCTGTCGCTTTTATGGTTCTAGGCTGGGACCTCCACTAACGCCCCGGCGACAATTTATTTTAACTGAACAATATGTTAGACAGCCGAAATGAATGTGAAAGAGGCAGCTTCAGAAATGCGGAAATCGTTTCCCAAAGTTTCAAGAAGGTTTAATCAGTAGGTAAAAAAATAGGATTTGTAAAATTATTTACGTAAATACACACCATTTCAACAGTTCTGTTCACCAGATTGAAGTCAAACTTACCAAAACATTATCTGCAGGTGCAGAAACAATATTTACGCATTCAGTTCGACTTGTCAACGTTTTGATAACTTTATACAATGATTTAAAGTCGCGAGGTGGGAGCCTCAGCCCCCAGCCGCAGCGGCTATGGGTGGGGAAGGCCGGCGCGGGGCCGGCGACACGACGCCTCACGCGTCCACCTCAAACCAACCTAGAATATATTTGGCAAGTTTTTAATTTAGTGACGACGTTAAGTGATGTTGCAGGCCTTTAGCACACAGCTATGGAAGCCACTACACATTCACAAGGAACACAGAGGCAGACACAGAGGCAAATCGTGAATTTTATCCGTCTCACATTTACAACTCAAACATGGCGCCGAGTGGGCCAGCTGTAAACAACGCGCTTGGCAACCACTAAATTCAACCACCAGGCAAGAATTAAAGGGTTCTAGTTTCAAATTTGCCACACACTTACCATTAAATGAAATAGAAATTAAAAATATTGGGTCAAAACTCTCTGTGAGAGCCCAAATCGTGAATTTTATCCGCCTCATATTTCGATCACAAACATGGCGCCGAGCGGGCCAGCTCTAAACAACGCCGGCTTGGTGTCCACTCAAACCAACACAAAATATATTTTGCTAGTCTTAGATTAAGTAACTACGTAAAATGATGTTGCAGGCCTTTAGTAAACAACGGTGCAAGCCTCCACGCATTAACACGGAACTCACGGGTTGTCTTATTTGTATCTTGCAGTGAAAACATGAATTGAGGATTTACTCTGAGGTTGGCGGGATTGTCACAAGCCCCGCCCACGGCGAAATTACAGTCCCAGCCAACAATCAGGAGCCGCGGCGGCTAGCTAGTGGTCACGTTTGAAAGTCTCCTGGTGGTGAACCCTTTAACATGGCGTGAATCTGCAACGATTCTGACGTGACCACTCCTTGCGTTGACACTTTTGGATATCGAGGTACAAAGCAACAGGCGGACGTTTTTATTGGCTGGATTTTCGCGCGAAACATTTCTATTGGGCAGAGCATTTTGGAGGGTGTCGATTTTGGCTCGGCACAGGGTGCTCGGCTCGCAATTACCATAGAAACTGACGATGCAAACTAGTTTTCTGCAAAAACGTATAGACAGCTTGACATCATACCTATCTCAAAAATTTTCTAATTTTTCGTAGTATTTTTCATTATAATTTTGTAGGAATCGCTTCGACACGATCGGCTGCGCCCATAAGGGGCCATAGTCCAGAATAATAAAAAATTCTAACGCTAACGCGTTAAACGGCCCCCTAGGTTTTAAAACTAGCCACAGAATGAGAAAGAACTTAAGTCAGAACTATTAGTGAGAATCACATCACGAATTTCATCCGCTAAACAGAAGTCCCAAAAATTGAGCTATTTTTTTCTTCTTTTTTGGTTAACTAACTGAATATACCACGGTCCTCCTTCCTCCCCTGCGCGCCACGCAGAGGGGCAGAGGGGCCGAGCGCCCAAGCCCCGAGCTGGCGACAATGCCGATTCGGCTTGGCTCGCTGGCACTCCTGGCCGCAGGGCAAACGGGCATACGTAGGCTAGACAATCCGCAGCCGGCCGGGAAGGCCGGCGCGGGGCCGGCGACACGGCGCCACACGGCGTCCTACCTCAAACCAACCTAGAATATATTTGGCAAGTTTTTAATTTGGTGACGACGCTAAGTTATGTTCCAGGCCTTTAGCACACAGTTATGGAAGCCACTACACATTCACAAGGAACACAAGGCAAATCGTGAATTTTATCCGTCTCACATTTCCAACACAAACATGGCGCCGAGCGGGCCAGCTGTCAACAACGCGCTTGGCAACCACTAAATCGAACCGCCAGCCTAGAATTAAAGGGTTCTAGTTTCACATTTGCCACACACTTACCATTAAATGAAATAGAAATTTAAAATATTTGGTCAAAACGCTCTGTGAGAGCCCAAATCGTCAAATTTATCCGTCTCATATTACGACACAAACATGGCGCTGAGCGGGCCAGCTATAAACAACGCCGGCTTGGTGCCCACTCAAACCAACACAAAATATATTTTGCTGGTCTTAGATTAAGTAACTAGGTAAAATGATGTTGCAGGCCTTTAGTAAACAACGGTGCAAGCCTCCACGCATTAACACGGAACTCACGGGTTGTCCTATTTGTATCTTTCAGTGAAAACATGAATTGAGGATTTACTCTGAGGTTGGCGGTATTGTCACAAGCCCCGCCCACGGCGAAATTACAGTCCCAGCCAACAATCAGGAGCCGCGGCGGCCAGCTAGTGGTCACGTTTGAAAGTCTCCTGGTGGTGAACCCTTTTACATGGCGTGAATCTGCAACGATTCTGACGTGACCACTCCTTGCGTTGACACTTTTGGATATCGAGGTACAAAGCAACAGGCGGACGTTTTTATTGGCTGGATTTTCGCGCGAAACATTTCTATTGGGCAGAGCATTTTGGAGGGTGTCGATTTTGGCTCGGCACAGGGTGCTCGGCTCGCAATTACCATAGAAACTAAGGATGCAAACTAGTTTTATGCAAAAACCGCACAGAGAGTTGGGCATCAAACCTATCTCAAAAAAAATCTAATTTTTCGTACTATTTTTCATTAAAATTTTGTACGAATCGCTTGGGCACGATCGGCTGCGTCCATAAGGGGCCATCGTCAAGAATAATAAAAAATTCTAACGCTAACGCGTTAAACGGCCCCCTAGGTTTTAAAACTAGCCACAGAATGAGAAGAAAAAAAAAAACTTAAGTCAGAACTATTTGCGAGAATCACATCACGAATTTAATGATTTTATCCGCTAAACAGAAGTCCCAAAAATTTTGCTATTATTTTATTTTTTCTTCTTTTTTGATGAAGTAACTGAATATACCACGGTCCTCATTCCTCCCCTGCGCGCCACGCAGCCGCAGAGGGGCGGAGGGGCCGAGCGCCCGAGCACCCAGCTGCGACAATGCCGATTCGGCTTTGCGCGCTGGCGCGCTGGCACTCCTGGCCGCAGGGCAAACGTAGGCTAGACAATCCGCAGCCAGCTGGGGGAGGCGCCGCCGCCTTCGACAGGACAGAGCGCGTTAGAGGTGTGAGTGCCCAGTCCTGTCGTTTCTAGGTTCTAGGCTGGGGCCTCTACTCAACAAAAGAAGGCCGGTGGCCCGGCTGGGGGAGGCGCCGCCGCCCTTGACAGAGCGGGGCGCGTTTGAGGTGTGAGTGCCCAGTCCTGTCGCTTTTATGGTTCTAGGCCGGAGCGGCCATGGTTGGAAGAGGGCCGGCGGGGCCGGCGACAAGGCGCCTCACGCGTTCATCTCAAACCAACCTCAAACCAACCTAGAATATATTTGGCGTTTTAATTTAGTGACGACGTTAAGTTATGTTGCAGTCCTTTAGCACACAGTTATGGGAGCCACTACACATTCACAAGGAACACAGAGGCAGACACAGACACAAAGGCAAATCGTGAATTTTATCCGTCTCACATTTCCAACACAAACATGGCGCCGAGCGGGCCAGCTGTAAACAACTCGCTTGGCAACCACTAAATCGAACTACCAGGCAAGAATTAAAGGGTTCTAGTTTCAAATTTGCCACACACTTACCATTAAATGAAATAGAAATTTAAAATATTAGGTCAAAACTCTCTGTGAGAGCCCAAATCGTGAATTTTATCCGTCTCATATTTAAGACACAAACATGGCGCTGAGCGGGCCAGCTATAAACAACGCCGGCTTGGTGTCCACTCAAACCAACACAAAATATATTTTGCTAGTCTGAGATTAAGTAACTAGGTAAAATGATGTTGCAGGCCTTTAGTAAACAACGGTGTAAGCCTCCCCGCATTAACACGGAACTCACGGGTTGTCTTATTTGTATCTTGCAGTGAAAACATGAATTGAGGATTTACTCTGAGGTTGGCGGGATTGTCACAAGCCCCGCCCACGGCGAAATTACAGTCCCAGCCAACAATCAGGAGCCGCGGCGGCTAGCTAGTGGTCACGTTTGAAAGTCTCCTGGTGGTGAACCCTTTAACATGGCGTGAATCTGCAACGATTCTGACGTGACCACTCCTTGCGTTGACACTTTTGGATATCGAGGTACAAAGCAACAGGCGGACGTTTTTATTGGCTGGATTTTCGCGCGAAACATTTCTATTGGGCAGAGCATTTTGGAGGGTGTCGATTTTGGCTCGGCACAGGGTGCTCGGCTCGCAGTTACCATAGAAACTAAGGATGCAAACTAGTTTTATGCAAAAACCACACAGAGAGTTGGGCATCAAACCTATCTCAAAAAAATTCTAATTTTTCGTACTATTTTTCATTGAAATTTTGTACGAATCGCTTGGGCACGATCGGCTGCGTCCATAAGGGGCCATCGTCAAGAATAAAAAAAAAACTCACGGGCGTGAGCAATAGGCCCCCCTAACGGGGGCCTAAAAACTTTCTGGCGAAAGCAATAGGCACCCCTAACGGGGGCCTAAAAATAGATGTATTTGTTGCATATAAGTTGTTGCCACAACTTAGTAAGCACTTTTACGACAGCCCTTTCTCTCACCATCATCCTCGCAGCTCAGCGCGATCCAAACTGAAAAAGACTCAAGAGTACATAAAGGATGATAATAAGAAACAATAGCGTTACGACAGGAGTAAAACTGTTGGTGCGCGTGGCGGGTCGTTACTGAACTCTTTTTATTACTGCACAACTGCGGGATGATCGTCAGGCTCCTTGGCCAGAGGAGTCACCAGCTCGCGAGGACAGAGACGCAATCGGCTCCTCCCCGACGCGCCGCTGATAACAGAGCAGCACGATGGGGAAACAACTCTGAATTTTAGAGTACAAATTTGTTGATTTTTTTGTGAATTTTTGTGAATGTTTGTAAATTTTTATAGAACTTTTCTGAACTTTTGCTTGAATTTTTCCTAAATTCTTTTGAATTTTCCTAAATTTTTCTGAATTTTTCTTAATTTTCTAGAATCTGACTGCATCTTTTCAAAATTTTCCAGAATTTTTCGGAAGTTTTCTGAGTTACGAGGTGTACAAAAATTTCCGGGTTGTTTCCTCCCCGGAGCAGCGTCACCCCAGCGGTTTCACTCGGTCCGTTGTACGTGACCCTTTCGGCCTCACGCTCGGTGGGAGTATATACCATACCTACGAGGCGCTATGTACCGCCCCTTTCGTGCATGTGTGTGCGCGTGTGAGTGTGTGAGTGTGTGAGGGGGAATTGGAGTTCCAAGTCGTTCCGGTTTCCTGGCCACCCCTCCCCCTTATCCCCCGGACACACGGACTACCCGAGCGCAAAACTCAACGAGCGGTGAAATGTTCACCAACTCCAAGTGAAACCGCTAACCGTACACCACGCGACCGTTTATACGGCGTGTTTGTGTACATGTGTCCACGTGTGCGACGGAGTATAACGAGTTCTGTTTGACAGTGTGGCCGTAAAACCGGCAGGGCTTGGCCAGATACTGAGCAGGCCGGCTCGCCGGCTCGCGTGCGGGAGAGGGAGGGAGGGAGGGAGGGAGGGAGGGGGGGGGAGAGAGAGAGAGAGACGATAACCGTGACCTGTTGCACCTTGTTGCACGGCTCTGCCGGTGAGGCACACGGCAGACTACGTCCCTACAAAACACACGGCAATATACTTCTCTCGCAGACTGCCCCAAGCACACCCCCTCTCAACCCATCCATGTTCGCCTCGTCGAGTTTTCCCTCCAGAAAATCTAAAGGGGTAAAACACTCTGAATTTTGGTGTAAAAGGTTTGTAAATTTTCTGGAATTTTTTTGAATTTTCGGAAATATTTGTGAATTTTTATTAATTTTTTCTGATTTTTAGCCCGCCCTTCTGCTTTGAAAAAGCTTCAGAGCGGGCTTATGCAATCGATCTGGTGTCTGTCTGTCTGTCTGTCTGTTTGTCTGTTTGTCTGTCTGTTCCACTCGAAGGAGTTGAGCTAGAGAGTTGAAATTTTTAGGGTATCTTAAGGGTCACTCCTGGACACCGAAACGCCTGGTGCAAATCCTGCCAACCCTCATTAAGGCACTGAAAAAAATTACTAAAGTTTTCACGGAATAAAAAAAATAAAAAAAAATTAACTTTTTCCAACCCCATCGACCCGTACCTCTCCGGAAGCGTCTTTTCGCGTCCAGTTCAATGGTGCACACCGTTTTACGAAAAAGTGGACCCAACTCGCGACTACACTGTAAAAAGCACCCGTAATTGGTCCAGTTTTCAACTTTTCTCAACCCCATCGAGCTGCACCTCCCCGGAAGCGTCTCTTCGCGTCCAGTTCAATGGCGCCCACCGTTTTTCGATAAAAAGGACCCAACTCGCGAGACTCCACTGTAAAAAACCCAAAATTGGTCCACTTTTCAACTTTTCTCAACCCCATCGACCCGCACCTCTCTGGAAGCGTCTTTTCGCGTCCAGTTCAATGGCGCCCACCGTTTTTTGATAAAAAGGACCCAACTCGCGACTACACTGTAAAAAGCACCCAAAATTGACCCACTTTTCAACTTTTACGAACCCCATCGACCCGCACCTCTCTAGAACCGTCTTTTCGAGCGCAATACAGTGGTGCCAACCGTTTTTCAATTTCCCGTGTTGCCAATCGTCAAAACTCAAACATTTCGATTATTTTCGACGTTTTCGACATTTCTCGATATTTTCCGATATTTTTCGATATTTTCGACATTTTTCGTTAATTTTCGATATTTTTCGATATTGTTGCGATATTTTTCGATATTTTTCGACATTCTCAATAATTTTCGATAATTTTCGATATTTTTCGACATTTTCGATAATTTTCGATATTTTTCGATATTTTTCCATAATTTTCGATAGTTTTTGATATTTTTTGACATTTTTGATAATTTTCGATGTTTTTCGATATTTTTCGACATTGATGACATATTCCGACATATTTCGATATTTGTAAACATTTTCGACAATTTTTGATATTCTTCGACATTTTTCGACATTATCCCTCATTTTTCGATGTTTTTCGACATTTTCCATAGTTGTCGATTTATCTCAACATTTTTAAGATATTTCGAGTTTTCGACATTTTTGACGTATTTCTACATATTTCGACAATTTTCGACATATTTCGACAGTTTTTGAAATTTTTGACACCCCTCGACACCTATGCCGTTAAAATCGTTTCGACGAGCGTAATTCAGTGTTCCCAACTGCTGCCAATTAAAGTCCGAGTTCGACCGTTCCATCTGAGGCCGAACTCACGTATTTCGACATTTTTCGAGATTTCCGACTCCCCCTTTTTGCCAAATAACTGACCGTTTAGTCACTATCGGCACGTTTTCAAAGCAGAAGGGAGGGCTGTAGTTTCGGTGGTTCACCGTTACAAACTGCCTCTCTCCGAAGAGAATGCCTTTACGGGCCGCAGGACCGATCATTTACAAGCTAAGAGCACGTTCTGTGTGACTCAGGGGTCGGGCCGAAGGCCCGACCGAACGCCGCCGGCAGGCCAAGCAGGCACGCCCCCTGCCGAACGGAGTTGCCAGCGTAGCGAAGCGGAGCTGGCAACGACGTTTGGCGGAAGGGCGGGCCTGCTTGTTTGCTTCAGTTATAACTTAATTTTGGCGAATTTTTCTAAATCTTCTGGAACTTTTCTGATTTTTTTTTTTTTTTTTTTTTTTTTTTCTGGATTACGAGGTGTACAAAACTTTCTGAGTTGTTTCCCCCTCGACAAAATCACAGTTGTACAGCCAGCAGATCCCCGCCACTGCGATAACTGCGCGGTCGCATGAGATGCCATCACTACGGCGTCATGAACTTTGGCCGCTTACCGCCCCCGCGCGCCATGAGCAAACAGGCGCCGCGCCCCTATCGGAACCACAAGTCACACAACGTCAAACTTACTGCAGGCGCACTCTAGCACATCACCCGGGCCTCCTGGGCCTATCTGACGGGCACGGCGCCGCTCCGCGCCCTGAGACGTTCACGAGGCGCTCACCCGGAGCGGCAGAAAGTAACTTACAGCCGTCCAAGATAAGATAAGAGAGAGCCGTATACATACACAGATGTATCACCGAGGCGTTGACAAATGTCGCGCATCACAACGCCCGCGCAGCAGACGACTTCATTATATTTTCTGTGCTTCTCCGCCTTCAAGTCGTTACATGGTCAGCGTGAGTCGACAAGCCGGGCGAGGCGTTAATCGCAAAAGGAAGAGAACGGGGAGGGAGGAAGAGAGAAAGAGAGAGAGAAGGGAGAGGAGCTGTGGCCGCCCCCTCGACCACCACCTCACCCCAGATGGATGGATCAAGTCGGCCTTGCACGCGGAAACCCACTTTCTGTGTATTGGTTTCGGCGGGTGGGAAACATGACGGTAAGTGTGAGCGCGCCATCGGGCGGACGAACGGACATTCTCTCCTTCCCTCTCTCTCTCTCTCTCTCTCTCTCTCTCTTTCAGGCACAATGCGGCCATACCGTAGACGTGAGATGAATCCTTAGCTTGCAGTGCTCCTATAAAGCGATTGCGCTTCTGCGCACGAGGCAAGGGAAAAATTATACAGAGAAAAAAAAGTGGTCGGACTGGGAAAAAAAATCGGAGATAAAACGGTGTGAGTGCGGGGTGCGGAGGGGGGGAGGCTGTCGCAGCAAAGTGTTTGGCTCATCGATACTCACGATATGTGACAGCACGCCCCCGGCGGATACACACCCACACACAAACGCGCGCGCGCGCACACACTGCGCTCGCACTATTCAAGTGCCCGGCAAGAGAAAAGAGATAACATGGGAGAAAGAGGAGACCTGACAGGCGGTGAGGGGAGGGGGTGGAGATGGAGAGACGAAACTGAAGTGGGTCGCGCAGAGCACTGCATCAAGGCTTCTTACTACAACCAGCTATGATTTGAAGAAGGCGACAGAGAGGGAGGGATGAAGGGAGGGTGACAAAGAGAGGGAGGCATGAAGGGAGGGTGAGGAAGAGAGAGAGAGAGAGAGAGAGAGAGAGAGAGAGAGAGAGAGAGGGAGAGAGAGAGAGAGAGAGAGAGAGAGAGAGAGAGAGAGAGAGAGAGAGAAAGGCGGGAAAGAGGGCTGCGCAAGGGCGTTGTAGCTGCGCGGGGGTCGGCGGGAGGGGGGGGGGGGGGGCAAAACGGCGGAAGAAGAAGTAGGATATCCTGCACGCTATGGCGGCGGGCCGGGCAACCCCCGGCTCCGTAAGACCTCAACCAGGAAGGACCAGGGCGGGACGCGCTGCAGCCGCACGGGCCCGTCCTCTGGACATCCTGCGGGGGAAAGTTTGATAAGAAGTCTTCTACCGGCGCCCCTTATCTCGACATGTTGCGGTCTAGGTCAGGGGCGTGGAACGCGCCGCGAGCAGGGTGTGTGCGGACGGAGGGGGCAGGGGTAGGGAATGGGGCGTTGTACGCTAGTTTCTCGCAGTGTACCGCTGAGATACAACGCCGAGGAGGATGGTGCCGCTTCTCTTATTCATCCGCCCCTCCGTCGTAACTCGTCTCCAAGGGGAACGGCTCCTTTTGCCAAACAGTACCGTGTATGTGCACTCGAACCTTCTTTGTTCCATATTTTATTTCTTCTAAAAACTTTACGGCAAGTCCTGTCTAATAATGCTTTTAATTTTTTTTTTCTCCCCTTTTTGTACATGATACAGATTCAGCAACGAATCTCATCTGCTACCCGTACTGCTTTACACTTTTTTTTTCTTCCTTTATTTTATTTTACTTTATTTTATTTGAAGCACGAGGTGGTTGCCTAGTGTGCTCCGGCCGCCCCGCCCGATAGGACAGCAGGGTGGGTAGCCCCGCACTGAGGACGGCGCGGCGCCGAGCTGCTCACCGCGAAGGACGGGACGCGGCGGGTATGGAGCCGCGTGTTCGGCAAGCAGAGACCCTCTTTTCATTAGACGGGAACACGATCGGGTGCATTTCCCGCCCCGCCCCGCGCCGCCCCGCGCCAGGGCAATCCCCGCCGACAAGACGTGCAGAGAGGAGAGAATGCGCGTTGCGCCCGCCCTGCGCCCGCCCTGCGCCCGCCCTGCGCCCGCCTTGCGCCCGCCCTGCTCCTGCGGGCTGATGGCGCTGCGATCTCGTTTCCTCTTCTCACAATACAGCCTCCACCTCCATTTTTCCTCCTCTCTTTAGGGTCTGATTGCGGCCTGCGCGGCCAGGCGGCAGCGCATTCTGCGCTCGCGCGGGGCGAGGCGGGGCGGGGCGGGGCAGCCAGGTTATTTGCGGCAGCGAGCCGTTCGCGGATAAATTCCCCGGCGGAAATGCCGAAGACGGCGGAATACATATACTTTTTCCCGGTCTAAATACTGCTGTATCGGGAACAGATTACGACTGCGTGGTTTATTTCATCTATTACCCTGCTTCGTTTATAAACCAGCCGGCAGTAATTTAAGAAAGAAAAGAAACCATTTAATTGACTCCGTTTTTGTGTTTGTTTTTTGCGCCCGCGGCTCCACCCCGGCCTGCTCCAAGAGCCCCCCGGAGCGGTAGGCAACCAATAGGCCAGTGCCGCCGCGCAGTTGGAGGCCTCTATAGGAGTCGTAGAAGTAAGGGACGTGGCACGATAGGGAGAGAGGGAGAGAGAGAGAGAGAGAGAGAGAGAGAGAGAGAGAGAGAGAGAGAGAGAGAGAGAGAGAGAGAGAGAGAGAGAGAGAGAGAGAGATTGAAGGCGGGGGGCCTCGATGACCCACTTCGGTCCACCGCTTAAACGCTTTCTGGGAGAGAAAAGAGAGACAGAGAGAGTGGGAGGTGGGGGGCAAGCAATGAAGAGGAGTGTGGGCAGCGGAAAGGGGGTCGGAGGAGGAAAGAGAGAGAGAGAGAAGGGGGCGAGAAAAGGGTGTCGTATGCACTGGCAGCCCGAGCCCGTCCCTGCCACATTCTCAAGCCCTATGAATATGAATGGAGGGGAGGGGTGAGGGACAGGCGCCACTGGAGGGGAGGGGGAGGCGTGTTCCCCCTCTCCCCTCCCAAGCCTAGCCCCTGCCACAGACCATTATTTCTGTTCTGAATTGCATGCTGGAGCCAAATCATGCCGGAGCCCGCGGCGGGGCTGCTGTTTTTGCCGCCGGTGTCGTTTGCCGCTCACGTTGCAAAAGGCCTTTGGAAATTAATTATTTTATTCATTCAGACATTCTTATTCCGACGCTCTGGCTGGCCCCTCTCTATCTTCCTCTCTCTCCCGCCATCATGATTGGTGTGGTAGCAGGGAGAGAGAGAGAGAGAGAGAGAGAGAGAGAGAGAGAGAGAGAGAGAGAGAGAGAGAGAGAGAGAGAGAGAGAGAGAGAGAGAGAGAGAGTGAGAGTGAGAGAGGAAAAGGAGCGACCGCGACCGCAATTTCAGCGCGTAGCGAAAGAAATTAAACATCTTGAAAAGATGAGTCTGGGGGTTTGCTAAGAGAGAGGACGAGAGGGTCGAGAGAGCGAACATGACGACATTGAAGAGAAGTAATGTCATTGAGATAAATATTTTTGGGGTGAAGCGTCGTGCCACTGAGGGCAACAGACCAGCGAAATGAGGCCGAGGTAACGCGTGATATGAGATGGCGGACACCGAGGCGGTAACAAGGGGAAATAATGAAAGGTGGTGAGTTCATGGCCGCAGGTCAAAAATCATATTATTGTTTCTCTTAATTTAAAAAAAAAAAGTTTTGATGCGTAAAAATAAGGAATCAGCCCTGACCTTTCGACTCAACATCAGAACACACGACGACATATACCCGCCCCGTAGCGCTGACAAGTCAGCTACATTACGACTCAGCTCCTCGGCGGGCGGGGTGGGGGCCGGACGGGGTTCCCAAACAAAACACGCCGCGCCACGGTGCCTTTTCCGCCCCGCCCCTACACGGCACGCCACGTACATGTGAGCCCCCGCATGAAGACCCCGCAGCCCCGCACCGGACGTCACGCAACAATCACGCCCCTCTGCCCCCCGCAAGCTAAACACGGATGAAATATGCAAAATGCAATATAAAAAAAAAAGGACCCGAGTGCCGCGTGCTTGTACACTACGGCGGGCGTGTCGCGAGGATAAACGCACAGAAAAAAAATGAGGGAAATACACGCCAAGCGTGGACTGAGAGAGGGGAAAAGAGAGGAACGCGATCCCCCTAATTCGAGACTTTCGCAGAGCGACGCGAACCACGCTAGTCAGTGGACGGTGTATCAAACACTGGAGCAAGGTTACTAACCTGAAGGGAAACCGTCGCACGAGCCCGACCGCGTCTCATTCATTTTAATTTATGTAAAATATACGGGGTGTTCAAACGAGGCATTTTTGGCTCCTTTTTTCCTTCTCTTTTCCTCTTTTGACGCCAACTTTAACAAGTACCTTATGCAGGGTACCGGCCTGCCCTACCCAACGCACATACGGGCGCACACGTAAAAAGGCGCACCGGGCCAAACAGCCTTATCAGTGGCTGCTGCCACCGCTCGCGCCGGGCTGGGCCGGGCCGGGCCGGGCCGGGTCGGGCAGGGGTTGTGATGGGTACCAGCGGGAAGCAGGCCCGGCCCCAGCCGGCGCCGTCCAACCGACCGGACCGAAACAGATACGGGCTGGGTCAGCGGATCACAGATATGCCGCAGAGCACACTGCGGCAGCAGCCACGCCGCCGGTACTGCCCGTTATACATGAGGCGATAATTCCGCGGAAAAATCTCTTAAGTTTTTTTTTTTTCCTTCCCTGTTTTGATAGACATATTTTTTTTCGGGGGGGGGGGGGGCATAGTCAGAGGTACTGGCGTATGGGCAATTACGTAGGGCGGTCTGCGCCTCTACCCGCCATACGACAGCACTCCGGCTGGGTCACTTCGAAAAATCATTAAAAGCCCCTCCCCCCCCACACCAAAAAAAAAAAAGAATTACAGAAGAATCCAAAAAATAGAGAAAAAACGCAGAAAAAAACGAAATAAAATTGAAAAATTCAGGAATGGGTGTAAAAGATTAAAATGGTCCAAAAAGAAACACATATTTTCCTTGAGAAATAAAAAATCAAACAAAATAATAGAAAAAAAAGATAAAAATGAAAAAAAGTCATTGTAAACGCATTTTGTATGGAGTGATCCCCACTCGCTTGATTCGCAAGCAAACGTCTTGGATTTCAAGAAGCATCCTAATAAAAATCAAGAGATCGTTTACACCACCAGGATTGCGGTATAACGCGAAACAACGGGTCACAGGCCAGGGACGGCAGTCACATCAAAGCGAATAGCTGTAGGTGAGCGGCTTGAGATCCTTGGTGTGGGAGGGAGACGGAAGATAGAGAATCAGGGTTGGTTGGTCAACCGTGAGATTGGCCGTGCGGGTGCGGGCTCTAGGCCCCGCCCGGCCCCGGGACCAAAGTCTAGCCGACCATTTCTACACCCTTGCTTCCATTTCCTGGCCGCTAACAGCCCCTCCCCGCACCCCTCCCCCCCCCCCCTCTCTCTCTCTCTCTCTCTCTCTCTCTCTCTCTCTCTCTCTCTCTCTCTCTCTCTCTCTCTCTCTCACACACACACAGACACACACACACAGACACGAACACGAACACTTTCAATAACATCTAAGCGAAACAATACCGGCGTCACGCCGCGCGGCGTCGACATCCCGGACCATTCTGCTGTGCGTGCGCATCGGTCAGCGGGAATAGAGAGAGAGAGAGAGAGAGAGAGAGAGAGAGAGAGAGAGAGAGAGAGAGAGAGAGAGAGAGAGAGAGAGAGAGAGAGAGAGAGAGAGAGAGAGAGGGAGAGGGAGAGGGAGAGAGAGAGAGAGAGGGAGAGAGAGGGAGAGAGAGAGAGAGAGAGGGAGAGAGAGAGAGGGAGAGGGAGAGAGAGAGAGAGAGAGAGAGAGAGAGAGAGAGAGGTGAAAAGAGAACAGGCAGCCAAAGACAGTTTAGAGGGAGAGTGAGAGAAGGAAAGAGCGAACAGGGAGGTGAGAGAAAGGTCAGGTGTACGGCAGGGAAGAGGGCAGGGTCCAAGTTACGAGGCGCCTGCAAAGTTGAGCAGCAGCCACAGCGAGCCAGGGCAGGGAGCAAACTGCCATGTGGCGGCAAATGTGGAGGAAACTGTGGCACTGAGGCGCGCAATACCGCAACACGGACCGGACCGGGCCGGCCGGTGCATGGCCGTTAGAGCGACGCGTGACCACACCTGTGCTGGCGCGTGCTCAGGGCACGCCGGAAATCTATAGCTCTCTCTCTCTCTCTCTCTCTCTCTCTCTCTCTCTCTCTCTCTCTCTCTCTCTCTCTCTCTCTCTCTCGCCCTCTCCCTCACAAGACAACGGGAAAACACGCTGAGATTAATGCACGAGAGTAGGGAAGTCCAAAACACGGTCCTGCAGACGTGTCAGGCTGGGCCGGGCCGGACGCGAGTCTGATGACGGTAGACAACATGCGTTACGGTGTTACAGTACACTGCGGATGGATGTAGCGCGTCGTTATCCGGTGTGACGGCTCGTAACAAGCACCGGCTGTCAATTACCAGACGGAGGCCCGAGCCTAGCGTCCCCAACCATCAAAAGTCCCGCCGCACGCCGCCACTCCGCCCCCGCGCGCCCCCGCCCTACTCTGCCAAAAAAGATATGTGGCGCGCCTGTTTTGCGAGCCGAAGGGGTCAGCTGTGGAAGGACCCCCCGAGCCCCCCCAGGGGGAGGCAAGGTCGCCAGTGTGCGCCACAGGAAAATTAATTTCCAAAGTGCTACTAGCGGAACGTGAGCTCAATAACGCGAGACGCAAACATTGGCGGTATTTTCGAGGTATTTTAAATTAAAAAATAAATATATGATGCACATCATGAAAATGAATGTACCAAATCTCCCCACAGTCTTCAGTGTGAGCGGGCAGGCCTTTCCTAACTAACTTTCATCCTGATGTACGACCGCGGTGGCGATTACATCTGATAGCGTGGGAAGACGTTGAAATTTATTACGCGCGTTTCCCCTGGCGGCGGTTGGGTCGGTTAGCAGCGGGCCCAGGCGGCAGGGCCGGCTCCCGGCCCCGGCCCCCGGCTCCCCTGCCGGCCGCTGCGCTGCCAAGTTTGTCGCGAGCAGGCCGGCCGGGGACGGGCACTGGTCGGGTGCGCGGGTGAAACCTGGCAGAGGGCGCTGACTCTAGAGATATCATTACCGAAATTGTTACTGCGATCGCAACTAATCATTTATACCGTAAAACAGGCTAATATGGACCATGCTATGTAAAGTATGGATCACCCTCTTTTTCCTATTGTCTGCCTTTGATCGACTCGTACTATCACTTTGTTGTGTTCTTGACAATGCTGTACGACAGCTCAGTGTTTGCACGAGTTAAGCAGAAGTGAAACATTGGAAGGAGAGAGTGGTCCACATTACCTCACATGGTCCGTATTAGACTGTTTTACGGTAGTCCAAAGATTTCAATTTCTAAATATTGCGCGCCACACTGTAAAAAATAATGTTGTTGGTTAACAACATATTGTTGTTAATTTTTTAACTGACTGTTATTGTTAATTAACAACACTGGTTGTTGGGTAACTGCAATGTTTGTTTGAGAAAAATGAAAACAACTATTTTAAATAGTTCTGCGACTCTAAACATCTAATGTATACCTTGAGAAAAATATTTACCCTTCAACGATACTTGTTGTTACATAATTAACATTGTTGTTTTTCAACAATGAACGTCACTTAAAAAATTAACAACAAATTCACTGTTTTCCAACAACTTTTTTTTACAGTGCATCAAACAGTTAAGAAAACTCTTTAAAATGTCTTTGAAAATCCTTACATTATAAAAAGTCATGCCACTCACATGTCCACTCGTTTGTACTTGGAAATCATATGTAAAGTTGGCAAATAACTCCGAAAAGATTGATACCACGTTTAAGTCGTACGGGGCCGGACAGTACCGGTCTGAGGTCTTTCTCGCGCGACACAAGATCCACCGCTCTGACTTCTCCGCCCCGCCCCGCCCCGCCCCGCCCCGCCCCGCCCCGCCCCGCCCCGCCCCGCCCCGCCCCGCCCCGCCCCACCCCACCCCGCCCCACCCCGCACCTCACCCCACCCTGCCAACTCCAGCGCAGCCCGTCTCCGGGGGCGGCTGCTGATTGCCGCAGAATTATCCGCCGAGTAGGCGCGCCAACTTTCCTCCAGTTATTCACGACCGATGGGCCGGGGCGCGGAGCGGGTGGGGTGGGTTGCGGGAGGGCGGAACGACGCAGGGGGCACTTCGCGACACAAGACGAGCCTGGTCAGGATGGGCGGGGCGGGGCGAGGCGGGGCGGGGTGGGTGGGGAGGGGCGTGGAAGGCGGGGCGAGGCGGGGCGAGGCAAGGCGAGGTGGGGAGAGGCGAGGCGGGGCGAGGCGGGGCGAGGCGGGGCGAGGCGGGGACGGCAAACCAGCGGAACACCACCGCCAATGTTTCCGCAGGATAATCACTCGCCGGGAGGGGCGGGGTGGGGTGGGGCGGGGCGGGGCGGGGCGGGGCGGGGCGGGGCGGGGCGGGGCGAGGCGAGGCGGGGCGGGAGGGGCGCTCCTCGAGTCCGCGGGCCGCGGCGGCGCGTGGCTCCTGCACGTGGCCGGCGGACTCGTCGGGAATAAAAACACAACTGCAGCCTGCACCAGCGGCCGCCGCAATATGCGATCCGTCCCGTCACGCGGGAGCAAAAACAAGCATGAAATCAGCATCTGGAATTGAGAGTTTTTGGCGCGATGCGCTCGCACGTGCTGCTGCCTCGTGCGGCGAATGAGAGGGGAGAGGGACAAATATAAGAAAAAAGGAACACGCGGCTCGACGAGCGCAGAAAGCGCCTCTGCATCGACGAATACTATGGACGCGAAAGTTTACCTGCAGCGGGGAAGGACCGCGGCCACTGCATCCCCACGTATGCCCTTCCGCCCCAACTCATTCTCTGCGCTTTCCACTGGGTTGCCACAAAATCCCGATTTTGCCAATGTTGCATTTTCACATGGCGATTTTGCAAGTCAAAGGGTACCTTTGCGCCGCGGTGCCGCGGGGTGTTCCCTCATCCCCCCCGACCACCATGGCAGCAGCAGCAGCGCTTTAGTATACGGGACTTTCAGGACCATACGGTCACCCGAATACGTCCCTGTTATCGCGAATATGGAATAAGCGGGGAGAGCAGCAACTCAGCCGCACCGCTGTGCGGGGAAAAATATCGTGAACAGAGGAGCGACGCGAAAATGCGACTGTAGTTTTGCAGCAAACCCCTGTTGATCGGATTACGAACCGAAGCGGCAATGAAGGGCATGGAGCACGGCGCGGCAAGGGTGCGGGGTGCGGGGGTTGGGGCGGGCACGATCAGACATCAAAGCAAATCATTCCCCACAGATTAAATTAATCACACACACACACAAACAAACGCACACGGGCTACTACGCAAATAATGCCGCATGCCATTGTTTCGCCGGGGTGCAGGCATTTCTTAAGATTCGACATTTAACAGTTCAAGCTGCTACAAGGGGCAAACCAGAGCCCTGCACCGGGCGGGCGGCGATGCCTACTTGGCGCCCGAAAGCGGCTCGTCGGAGTGAGCTCGCTCCGGGCCATAGCTCCTCTCTCACTCTCCACTCGTTTTCGGACGCCACGTAGGCATCGCCGCCCGCCCGGTGCAGGGCTCTGGGGCAAACGACGCCGAGATTTTGCGTACTAAAGGATTACTGTTGAGGTGGATTTCTGTCCAACGGATTGCCTTGCAGCTATCTGCCTCGCGGGGGCAACCTTTGATTGCGAGACCTTGGATTATCTCCGAGTTACTACGGATTGCCTGCCCTATCGTCCCTTAAGATTTGGTCCCAGGAGCACCATGAGCCCGGGCGCGCACCACGCTCAGATGCTGGCCTACAGCCTGAAGAGGTAGTCCTGGAGACTTTTTCAGCGAGGAATGTGCGCGCGACTGCGAGGGGTCGACAACTTGGGTTTTTGGGGGACACAGGAGTTTCGTCGGAGTACTCGGAGTACAGCCGGAGAAGACGGAGTACAGCGAGAGAACAAAGAGCACAGCCGGAGTTCAGTCGGAGTTCTTCGGAGAACACCGGTGAACAGCCGGAGATCAGGCAAATTTTACTCGGAGAACGCTCAGAGAACGCTCAGAGAACGCTCGGAGTACACCCGGAGAACACGGAGCACACCCGGAGTACGCGGAGTTTATTCGGAGAACGTCTAGCCTAGAACACAGGAGAACACGAGTTGTCGACCCCTCGCGCGACTGTCAGTAAAAAAATTTAAAAAATGCCTAAAGAGAAAATCTTGCTCTTCCTCTCCTTCTCTCTCAGGTTCCATCTCCTCTCCTCTCGGCGCTCGAACCTGTCGCTCGTACCGGACCGCCGGCTCCTTGTGGCATTGTCTAGAAAACGCTGTTCGCGGAGAGTTGGCGGGGGCAGCGCAGTGGCAGCTAAAGTTTTAATGAGAGGAGAGAGAGAGAGAGAGAGAGAGAGAGAGAGAGAGAGAGAGAGAGAGAGAGAGAGATCCTCTCCAAACAGCTCTGAGGAGAGCGGACAAACGCACGCACACGCAGCGACACTTGTGTCGGTATCACCTGCCTACGGGACCGGGACGGGACCCGACCCGACACTCCCGACTCTCCCGCGGGGCAGCACGCGAGCCTGGTGCACGCCTGGCTCTATGGGACCCCCCACATGGCCGACCCTCCTGCCACGCTAGTAGTATAACTG